>JAAGKR010002055.1:7316-25029 GCA_011419295.1 Clarias macrocephalus | reverse complement strand
TGTGTGTGTGTGTGTGTGTGTGTGTGTGTGTGTGTGTGTGTGTGTGTGTGTGTGTGTGTGTGTGTGTGTGTGTGTGCGCGCACATGTTTAATTTTGTTCATTTTGTTTTGTAATTTTTCATAACCAACCCACTATTTACAATATAGAACCCAATAACACACTTAAATGTTATTATCTTTAAAAAAAGCACATGACTGAAATATTAATTAATGTATTATGTAAATAGGAAATGGAACAAAATTATGAATAATATAACGTAAGTACTCTTTTATTTCTCAGTAATTGTAACATTGTATCATTTTACGAATTATATTATCCATTTTATTGATAGGTTGCATGATCTGTTTCTAGTACACATTATGTATCTGTATATAACAGTATCTGCAAAATAATGTACATAATGTAATGCAAATTATGACAGAGTCTAATTGTATTGAGTGTTTCAGATGTGTGTGCTGAATGAATGGTATCGTGACCAAAGGCCACTACAATATCCTAATATATGTAAATAGATACAACAAAATATATATATAAACAAATTCTTTTAAAATTCTTTTAAAATTTTTTTAGTTGAAGCAATCTATAAAAAAATTATTTTATAGCTCCATGAGGATGCACATAAGTAGACTATTTCACAATGTTTGTAAGATATCCAGTAATCTATCTCTAGACGATTTCACGTTTATAAACTGGCTAGTTACTTTTTAAAATAACATTGAGGACTTCATTAGTTTGAACATTTGTTTGATCTGTAGTCGCTAGATGTGTTTATAATTCACATATAAAACTTTCTGTGTTTCTGTCAACTTATCCGGTTTCTTTCCTCACAAAAACTGGCCATTAGGCGGACTGGGCTACAATAATTTAAAATGTGTGTGTGTTTGTGTGTGCGTACGTACGAATGCATTGTGCCCTGTGATGATCTGGTTTCCCATTCAGGGTGTATACCCAACTCACACCCTGTATTCACAGGATAGGCTCCAGATTCACCATGACCCTGACCAGGATGCTGAAGAATGTAAAATCATCATCAAGATGCAGACCACTTAAAGTTAAATATAAATATTAGAATGAATATTAGAATAAAAAATAGAATATTAACATAAAATGTAGAACATACAAAAAAGACACATATAAAAGAAAAAAAAAGATTGAAAATATATAATATGGTAATACTATTGTTCAGCAGTAAGTTACCTAATTTAAAAAAACAGTGCGAGGTCATTACTGTATAATAAATATTTTATTTTATAATTTGTGTGTTTTTTTTAGGGCTATGAATCTGCAGAAACATCACCGTTCCACCACCACCACCACCATCATCATCATCATCATCATCATCATCGTCAATAATGCTAATAGGAAACAAGTGATTCATTCACTTATCCTGTGTAGGGACACAATAGGCCTGGAACTCAAAGCAGTGAACACCCTGAACGAGGTGCCAATCCATCATCACTTGGGGCACACACACACACACACACACACACACACACACACGCACACAATCATACGTTAGGGGCAATTCGGAAACACCCGTCAACCAACAACATGATTTGGACTGTGTAGGGAAACCAGATTACCCAGAGGAAACCCACAAAGCCAACTTCAATCCCACAGACCAGAGGCAAGAATCGAACTTCCAACCCTGACAGTTTGAGGCAAAAGAGTTAACCGTTGACCGCACGGTCATTATTTTTTATTTATTTACTAGAAAATGATCACTTGTCTGCTTTCAAGATATTGCTGTCTCAGGACAGTGATGTCTTCTTTATTAGGACTTATACAGTATATAAGTCTAAGTATATATACTTAATATTTTCTAAATTCTAAAATGCAAATTAAAATTCAAACACCAGTATGATGTATTGACTTCATTCACCTTCATTCTTTCTCAGTTCTGTTTTTTTTCTTCCTTTTTTTGTTGTTGTTGTTTTGTTATAACACTATTTCCTGCCTCTCAGGCTGCACTACACACTTAACTGACGTCAGCAAGGATCTGATTAGTGACCTACGAGTCTTCGGGTCAGATTAGGATACCTGTAGATTAGGAACTATACAAGCGTGAATAAGTATAAATTCATAACGTTTGTTTGGCGCGAGGAGCTTTACCGTTTTACACCACATCCTCCAGCTGTTGTGTGTACCGCCCTAACCCTCGCTTCCAACATCTGTCCGCACATGCGCAGCACGACTTTCGACTTTGCTCCGAAATAAAAGAAAAGTTTTGCAAGAGGACTCGCGTACCAGTCTAAAGTTTTGTAACCGTATGCAGGTTAAAAGCGGAAGGACGAAGCAATGTAATGAATGACGTCGTCATGTTTATTCATCGACAGGAAGGATTTTCTAACTTTGTTTCCTTTTCTTTGGGACATGTTGCGCCAGAGTTATAAATGTAACCGCGCCGCTATTGTTCTTCCTCACTTCTCGCTCTGTTCACTGCATTGACGACACGCTTTGGTGGATTTTTATTTTTTTATTTTAAATTTTATAATTTTTTTCCCCTTAAATATTTATGTGTTATTCCTACTGAACTCGCAACAACAAAGCGGTAAATAATGTCAGCCTCGTGCGGACCTAAACCTGTGAGTGCGGCCGTCACGGCGCTGCTGCTGCTCGGCTTCATCTCGTCTTTCAGGGCAGAAACTCCTCCATCCTGTCATGGGGCTTACGACCTCTACTTCGTGCTGGACAGGTTCGTACACACGCACTTCATTCCTCACTGGTTTTGCATTGTGCATGTTTTCTGCGCGCGAGCTGAAACGTCTTTCTGTTTAAACAGCTTTGTTTTTGCCTCTCTGTCTACACCAGTGTGGTGACATCCCTGTGTGAGAACACAACCTCGGACACTTATTCAGTTCAGTTCAGTTTTACTTGCAACAATACAAGGTTCACAGAAATCCAGATGTTTACAGACATGCAAGAAGTAAATATACACCCCCCCTAGTTTTAATGAGGAAATCCAGGCACCAAAATCTGTTCGGTTGAATAAAGTATATCAGGTCATGACTTTCATAGAATTTAGGGATGATAAGGGGTTTCTTATTATCTGGCCTAATTCTAATTCGTGACGCAGCTTGGTGGCTTAGAGGATAGTCTTGCACCTCCAGGGTCTGGGTTCGATTCCCGCCTCGTTGTCCGCTTGCATGTTCTCCCAGTGCTTGCTGGTTTCTCAGGTGGCTAAGGCTCTAGGGTGCTGATCTGAAGATCTAGATTTGAGCCCACCGTTGTTGGGCTGCCACACCCTCTACCACCCAGCCCCTGCTTGCAGAGCCGGTCCCGTACCGGGTTAAACCTGTGCCAAGCTGTGTGCGGATTGGAGGGCCTGCCCGTGGTGACCCCTTGACCGGAGCAGCCGAAATGAAGTGTTTTACTCCCACAGTCTGAACACATGCTAATTGGCGTTCCCAAATTCCCTGTATTGTGTGAATGACGATCAGGCATCATGCTGGCAACCTGACCCCATAAGTAACTCCCACACAAATTAATGATACATCCCCAGGGTGGGGCGTATCTGTTGCGCGGATAGCTCATGGATGGACCAAAATACCAAAAAACAAAACAAAACTCATCAAAAAATCTTTAAATAAAAAAAAGAATTTTTACTTCTAGACATGATGAATTTATTGCAATCTGAAAGAAAAAAAATATTTTAGTCATAATAATGTCAGGCCATGTGGGTGGTAACATTGTATAATATAACTAGGGGCCTCTATTTACTTCTTGCTTGCCTTGCCTTGCTTGGTAGATTCAGATCTAGACTTCTTCTGAGGAAAACCTCTGAGATTACAGCAACACATCTTCAGAGGAACTAGGAATCCATTCTCTTCTGGGTGAAACTGGATAGTACAAGTATAAACAACCAAAACACAATTTGATACTGGGGGAGGCTTAATAGTTACTATAGTTACTTAATATTACTTCCTTTTCACAGTTTATGTGCAAATCCCTGTGTTGGGGCCAATCATGGTATGTACTGTAGCTAAGATTGGCCCCAACACAGGGATTTGCACATAAACTGTGATCCTTCTGAGCCTTAGGTTAGTGGTTCTCAATCACATTTAGCAGAGATTTTATTTATGAACACAATCATTAAAAAAAACATTTGGGGGAGGGGTTCATTAAACATCAAGGATTTATTTGAGCAGGACAATAGTCTAAAAGAATTCAATAATAAACATAGTGATGTAAAGATATTTCCAGCACTTAAATGAACAACTTTCAGATTTTCTGCATCCATCCTGTGCAGTGGTAACTCAGTGGATTAAGACTTACTGATTGAAAGGTTGGTGGTTTTAGGCCCAGATTCACCAGACCGCCACTGTGTGAGGTTGAGCAAGTCCCTTAGCCCTGTTTGCTTTTTCCAAAGAAGTATATCAGAAAACTGTTTGCATACCATGCCTCTATTGAAGTTTGAGATCAACCATAGCAAATCTCTAACAAAACAATCCAACAATCCAAACCCAGCGCTATTCTTTAAGGTCTTGAGCTAAATACAAAAAACATTGGTTACTGACAATGGCTATAATAACTGGCCACACTATGTTCATCCAGTTTCAACAATTTACAGAGATGTAACAGTTTTTCCTCCTTCTATAAATTGTGATTATTGTTTAAGGTTTTTATTAATGTTTCTTGCAAACCGAATGACTTGAAATGTATGGTAGTAGAAAAATCAAGGGCATTTTGTTAAAAAGAGTTCAAAATTAAGATATAAAGCAAGTTGAGCTTGTTCCTACTGCACATTCTGCAGAAACTCCTTTGGTGAGCTTTCAGGAATTTGTTATTCTCTGACTTGTTTGATTTGATAATTATCCTTATTTCCTTATCTTTGAAGATTGGCCACCACCCTAACATCAGGGAAATTACAAGATGAATAGACAGATTCAGTCTTTGCTCTATTTAAAAACTCAAAATCAATGTTGTTCACACATGTTTAAATCTCTAAAGAGCTTCCCCATAATGCTAACGACACTCTCAGTTTCTGCCTAGACTTATTGTCTGACACCATTTTATGGACTCAGCATGTACTGCAATCGCTGCCTCAACGACCTTATAGCCATTAGATAAATGTCATAGTTTATACTGTTTGAATACTGCTGCATCATGGTTAATGGTGTTACATTTCTACTGTAATTGTAATTAGATTTGAAGAAGTCACATAAAATGTGCAGTGGTTTTACTTTAATACCTGAATATGACTCCATCCTTAAACAACCTGAGGTTTTTTTTTTTTTTGCCAAAAGAATTTTCCCTGGTGGGACAACCAGACTGTTTGTATTAATATATGAATATATTATTATCATCTTATTTATTTATTTATTTATTTATTTTATAATTAGCAAATAAAACTTGACTGACATCAAACGCATCCTCTACCTTACATCTTACATTTTTTGTTTTTTTCCATTACAGGCTGAATATATAATTAGATGAATTACAGCTGTTCTGACTGCTCATTGTGGTTTAACACCTCACCCATACCTTTGATCGACATTTCTATGTCCGTTATTGACACTGTGCTTTCATCCTTTTTTGAAAACAGGTCAGGAAGTGTCGCAAAAGATTGGAAAGAGATCTATGGCTTTGTGAACAACCTTGTAGAACGATTTGTGAGGTAATCAGTTCTGTATTATTTTTTTCTTCCATAAGAAAATTTGAAAGTTTATAGCACACTAATTAAATATAGTATAGTGCCTTATACTGTGAAACCAAGTGCACAATTCAACTCAGCTTACCACACATCCGGCTTGGAATGGATTCTGAAAGGGGGAGGGGGAATTTGAAATATGAAATAAACACACACACACACACACACACACACACACACACAAAAAAAGGCCTGATGAATGTTGAACTTACGTAACGTTGACTCAATGTATGTGCCAGTACAGACGGTAGCGACCTAGCCAGAAGAAAGCAGTCTGCTTGAGAAAATAGCAAAGGGAGCAGGTGGGAGTGGGTGGCAGGGAGGCTCAGTCTTCTGGGCTGCGAGAATGGCCATTTGCACCAAAACCTTCCAACGCCACACTTATCCCTCACACATAACGGGAGGAGAGGCAGAGAATGTACTTTAAGGAATGGCGCGCGAGAGTAGACCAGCACAGTCTGCTCTTGACTTTGACACTCTTCTGTTGCACCATGTGGAATCTGCTGGCCCTTTTCCTGTTCCTGCACTCTCTCTTTCTCTCTCTCGCTCTCTCTTTCTCTCTCTCCTCTCTCTTTCTCTCTCTCGCTCTCTCTTTCTCTCTCTCTCTCTCGTTGTTTCTTTGTTCAGTGTTAGATAGACCAGCTGTATCAAACGTTAATTAAATCATTAGTCCAGAGAGGATTGGCTAGGAGATCCCTAGTCGCTTCAGTATTGTACGATAGAAGACTCAACAATCCTGCTGAGAGTTGATGTGAAGTCTGGACTCAGTGACTCAACTTTAAACTTGCTTCACTTGACGGTACATTCACCAGCCGTCCGCACGCGCCCGTGACTTCATCGCGCGCTGAAATATTGAAAAACGATGATTGATGTTTTTTTTTAGTCGAGGTTGCCTAGTTGAGCATATTGGCTCTGTTTTCATGAATAATCTCATGTGGGGGATGATTGCAGGTTGAACGTGTCAGCGAAGTGTGAAAAAGCGGCACCTCTCCTTATGCTCATGAGTCCTGAGACCTGACTAGCTGTGAGGTCTGAATCCCAACATGTTCCAGTTCTGTATTAGATTTAGTGACAGAAGGTTGAGAAAAAGACCAACTGCTTGACGAACCAGGTCAATAATCGGTAGCTTGAACGCAAAATGCTATTGTTTATTCTTTTCTCGTTCGCATATGAAAATGATAAAAGAAACATTTAAGGCAATGTAAGAATGCAACATGAAGTTGTGGGCTTTATTTATGAGGCACACACATAAAAAAAAAAAAAAAAGGCAGTCGTGTTTTGGATGTGCTGAGTACAGGGTGAGTCACTCAACATGTTTTTGATTAATCACTTCTTCTTCCTGAGGGAATTTTTACAACTATGTCACATCCTTTTATTAGACGGCCATACAGGCATCTTATTCATAGCGTACCTCTGTTGAGACTCGCAGGATCTTAAGCTATGTTGACATGACGGATAACTGCATTATTTTTAGGCCCATTACTTAAATAATTATATAATTTTATAATTGACTACATGTTAGGCAGGATATGGGAATATATATTTCTTATTAACCCTTTGAACCAACCTGTTCTGTTTGGGTTACTTTAAAGTGGAGCAATAATAAATGACTGAATATTAATATTACGATAACTTTATGTTCCACTATGAAAGTATATGTGCTTGACTAAAGTTTCAGTTATATAGAACAGAGTTTAAATCAATTTGTTTAGCTTGTTTAGCATATTATTTGATTTATTGATTATATATTATGTACACACTAGAATTTGCTACCCATCTTATTAATACAAAGAAATCAAGGTTGAGTATCTTACACCTTGTTCACGCTAAGTTGTACACTTTTAAGTTTTGTCCTAAAACAACTCCAGCATTTTAAAATCCACTTCAGCGCTGTTATTTCAGTTGAGAAAATATCAAATAATCCTAGGAAAAATATTCAGTTTAAATTTTCAAATGAATGTCGATTGATGCAGGTGTTTGTTTACATTGAGTAAGTAGCTTATTAGTAGCTTTTTTTATATATAAGTAGATTATTAAATCTTGCATGTAACTGTTTATAACATCGCTTTTACTCAACAGTTTGATTTGAGCGCATAACACTGGGATAACACTTTATAATAATAATTATTATTATTGCTATTTTTATTATTGTTGTTATTTTTGTTGTCCCTTCTGTAATATGCACCAGGGTTACAGAACATACATATGAGACAACCTGGTTTTAAACTTCCTGCAGGAAGAATAAACATACACTGATCTGTCCATTCATTTTTGAAGGTTCAGTTTTCATAGTCTACTTGCCTTTTTTTGGAGTGAGCCATTTTATGTCGCGCTTTCGTTAGTGTTTCGTGCTGATTGTGACGGCTTGTAGGTGCGTTATGGTCATTTCTGTGTCTTCCACATACTCTGTCTATACACAGTAAACTACAGTATGGCGTTGATTGGCTCTGTTGAGTGATGTGTATAGCCACGCCCACCTCAGGGGAATAAGCTCTATGTTTGTACAAAAAAGCACTAGATGGTGTGATGTAATCTGGCACATAAATTCACATTTTTATTACATTTTTTATTTCATTTTTTCAGGCAAATACAGAACTACTGCCAAAGTTTGATTAAATTCTGTTCAGCCAGTTTTTGCATGATGCTGTGACAAATCTGACTGGACAGACAGACAGACATTTTTCGAAGACTGGCTTTGGGTCCTCCGATGTATGAAAATGAAACGCGAAGATATCACTGAAAGAGCGAGTTCTGACTAATGTACAGACAAAACCTTTCTTTTATTTATGTTAATTAAGTTTTTTTTTCCATTTCAGCCCCAATATGAAGGTGTCTTTTATTGTTTTCTCGACGAGTGCAACCGTAATTTTGCCTCTCACTGGAGACAGGTACAGTGTTTGAAATCCTATTCTGTAAATCCAAATGTGGCACAGTTTTCTGTATTTTAGTTTAAAATTCAAGTTCCAAGTAACCAACTGCCTTTATATGTTTATGCATTCCAGAGCAAAGATAAAGGAAGGTCTACAGAAACTGAGTCAAGTGAAACCTGCAGGTGATACATACATGCATGAAGGAATAATACAGGTAAACAAGGATATTTACTCTCTTGACTGATAGTAGAGTGTTTGTGTAAATTGAACTAGAAATATATTGCACGTCTCACATGTACGGTATAATATCCTGCTATATACAGTATATTCCAAATTTCGGAAGTGTAAGATTTCAAATATAAAGAAAAAAGACGTGTGGTTTTCACTTGATGTAATACTGTAGATTATTTTATATACACTGTATATACTAAACATACTGTTTATACTGTATATGCTGTACTCTTATATATTTTTGTCTTTAGGCAACTGAGCAGATGAAACAGCAAACCAAAAGTTCAAGCATTATAGTTGCATTGACAGATGGCAAGCTTGATCCATATATCTATGACCTTACCAAAACACAGGTAAGGATATTTTTGTTGCTGTGACGATGAGTGCGGTGTAGTAGAATGTGATACCAATTCACTGTTTTCTCTTGCAGGCAAATAAGGCAAGAGAGTATGGAGCTCGCGTATATTGCGTTGGAGTTAAGGACTTTGACAAATCTCAGGTAAATAAAGTTCAGATATTATTATTATTATTATTATTATTATTATTATTATTATTATTATTGTTGTTGTTGTTGTTGTTGTTGTTGTTGTTGTTTTGAATGCTCCCATTTTGAGTTTTCCCTTTCTGTAATATGGTGCACTCCTATAAACAGCTGAGAATGAAACCTAGCCCATTCTGGTTATATATGATGTTTTTACAAACTTATAAAGATAATCAAGTGGTTATATTTTTAACAAGAAGTTCTTGATTTGAATATAGTTTTTTTTTTTCGTTCAGTTCTTTATACAGTACAACCACTGTTCTTTCTTCATGTGTAAAGATGAGATGAAAGAGTTATTGGAGGGGAATTTTATTTTTGATGTTATTGCCATAACCAGTGTTTCTGTTCATAAAAGGTCATTCATGCTCACTGTTTATCTTTCTGCCCACAGCTGGCTGATGTCGCAGATAGTATTAATCAAGTCTTCCCTGTCGAAGACGGCTTCCAGGCTCTTAAAGGAATTGTTAATTCGGTATGTTGCTTTGTGCAAGTTACAGTATGTCATTTATAATGCTTATTAATAATTATTTGCTGAAATGATTATTATATAATTCAAACTCAAATTCACAGTCATACACCGTATGAAATGTAGTGAAATGCTTGAACGACTGCCCGTGACCTTAAAAATATAAAAACAATTAACAAGAAATAAATAGTGGAATAAAACAGGAATGAGTTTAGCTCTAGAAACATAGCTGTAGAAAATAGAACAAAAAATATAAAAATATTTCAAAAATATATAAGAAATATAAAAAAAACTATTAAAAAATATAAAAAAAAATTATCTGTACAAATATACAAAATAGAGATAAATTTAAATGGAAATAAATGGAATTGTCCAGGAAGTGTGCAAATATTATATTATATTATATTATATTATATTATATTATATTATATTATATTATATTATATTATATTATATTATATTATATTATATTATATTATATATTTAATTTGTAAGATTTGTAAGATTTGTAAGATTTGATGTTTGTTCATGCATCACAACCTAAAATGATATAATTAGTATTTTATTTTCATATTTTATTGGTATCATTGATATGATTATTAATGGTATTTTAAAAAGCCACAGTTTGTTCGTTACAACTAGTAAGATTTTTCGACCCTGGATCTACTTTTGTCGCAGATCAGTCCATAACCGGTTAAAGCATTATATATTATGAAAGTTTATGCAATTCAATAGTTATGCAAGGCACTTACTGAATATAATAATAGATAGATGAATTACATGCTAGAGCTATATATATAATATATTTATTGCACATACACACATACTTCTATCATGTCCCATCAACTGCTGGTCAAGCTCACTTGGCAAGAGGGACGTATGAGTCTTGCAAAACAGGCATTCTCCAGTGATTAGTAATGCTGGAGGTTGGGCTTGCTGTCCTCATGATACTCAGATTTCTAGAATTTGAGATCATCTGTGCAGCTTTGCTGTGAGAGCCTAAAGTAGACTTAGCTGTGATGTTTGCGCAAATTCCTTTTCACTCAATGCATTTAAATATCGCTGATGGGGTTCTACCACTTACATTCCAATGCCCACTGGATCAGTACATCCTTATTTGCGTGATGAGAGTTATATGTAAGGATCCATTTTACTATATAAATGTAGTAGTAAATACAGTATGCACCACTTCAGTGCATCATTTTGGTGTAATTGACTGGGACGGTAAGTTTGCTTTCGCAGACTCAGCGTTTTGTTCTATTGGGACAGTGAGGGAACTCTCTTAGTGAGCGCTGCTGTTTTATCGCTGGCAGTAAATATGACCTCACCTAAAATAACAGCCTATCATGCCTATCAGTGCCTATTTGGACAGACTTCCATTTGAGACATCATCTTGTTTTCAGGCCTTTCCTCAGGCAATGCGAACAGCTTAATTCTTTCATCAACTGCTAGACTTGTATACATGTCAAACGCGAGAAATGAACTCCGCAACCCCCTTTTGATATCGCGCCGGAGAGTTGTAGATAATAGAGTAACTGCGGTATCTTTAGGATCCCCCCGTCAAGGATAGATGATGTTTACTTCCCTCTTCTAATGATGGGATTGTTTATCATATGTCATATTTAATCAGCTCTTTTTATACTCTCGCAGCACTTCAGACTGAAGCCTCATCTCCAGAGCCGCTCATTGCAAACACCATATATTTTGGTTAATATTGTCTTTTTGCCGGCCGTGTATGGAGATTTGCATAGATTGTCCACTGCTGATTTATATGGATGATAGGAGAGGTGACTGTAGGATCACACGGGCCTTTTTATATGGTAATGTCAGCCTGGAGTCTCTAATAGAGCGCGAAGATGGCCGATGGTAGCATATCATTTTCCCATAACAGCCGACATAGTTCTTTCTCGGCTGCAGTGTATGTGACAGACTTTTCATTGATCCATATAGTGCTTAGCATGAGCAATGCCAAAGCCCTATCAGATGTGCAGAGGTGAGAAAATGATCAAGAGCTTGGTCTGTTCGCCTTTACAGATCCTGAAGCAGTCATGCACAGAGATCTTATCGGTGGATCCGTCCAGTGTCTGTGTGAATCGTGAGTATTTCAAGTCTTCCTGTTTCTACCATGTGTTTACGAGTGCGTGCACGACTGCTTTGTGCGGTCAGCTCCCAGGTGTGCTTCTCATTATGATCTCATCTGGTTAACATACCGCAGAGTCTTTCGAGTTGGTCCTCCGGGGGAATGGATTTTTGCAAGGAAGAGACAAAGATGTCTTATGCAGCTTCCTGGTGGACGGTCAAACTTCCTGTAAGTAGAGACTATTCCAATTACCTGTGTTAACCCATCACTATATTAAAAAAAAAAACTAACGAGTGCAACTTGACCCATTCTCAGGAGAGAGACTAAGCTATGCTAAATGCAGTACATCGTAATTGAATCCATCTAGTCAAGCCAACATTGTGCACAATGTTGCTGGCTGCAGTCACCCATGACTTCACACTACTGGTTATGGCCAAGAGGCCAAGTTACATTGCAGAGGTCCCCAACCTCCAGGCACGCACACACAATTAATCATACACTTCTGGCAAATCAACCTACAGTGCGTGTCTGTGGACTGTTGGGGAAACTGGGACACCTGGAGGAAACCCCCAGAAGAACATCCAAACTCCCTGCACATGGACTGGAGGCAAGATTCCAACCCTGGAGGTGCAAGGCGTCAGTGCTAGCCACTAAGCCATCATGGATTTTACAACTAACCTGAACTGACACTTGATAGCCACAAAAATCTTTTATACATTGATTTTGAGTGAGACCAGTGCATGAGAGTAATTAAAAGAAATCATAACCACTCCTATAGGCGGCATGGTGGTGTAGCGGTTAGCACTGCGGCCTCGTGCTTCCAGGGTCGGGTTCGATTCTTGCCTCGGGTCTGTGTGCATGGAGTTTGCATGTTCTTCCCATGCTTGAATGGTTTCCTCCAGGTACTCCGGTTTCCTTCCACAGTCCCAAATTGCCTATAGTGTGTGCAATGGGATGAATCGGTACCCTGTCCAGGGTGTAACCAAAACCTCATGGGATAGGCTCTAGTCCTCCTGCGACCCTGTACAAAATAAACAGGATAGAAAATGAATGAATGGATAAATAAATGAATAATCATCTTTAATGCCCTAATACATGACATGCACAGCTGTATGACTGAAAATAGCCATAGTCCCATCCATAATCATTGTGATATCACTATTTTTGTATCACATTTTATTTGTTACCTCAACAAGAACAACAAAAAAAACCATCAAGGTATTAGTGTTTGCTGAATTTGAGTCTGGCTAACATCTTTATTTTATGCCTGCGTACTACTGATTCTAAAAAAGTCTTCCATCATTTGGTCACGCTAATAAATCTGGTTAGTTAAAATCACTCTACCATTAACATTAACATTATAGGCCAAATTTAAACTGGAGAAAGTATAGTTGAATTAGGTATTGTATAGTAGAGTATAGTAGAGTATAGAATAATATAGCATAGTATAGTGTAGTGCAGCATACAGCAATATAGTATAGTATACAGTAGTATATTATACAGTAGTATAGTATAGTATAGCATAGCGTAGTGTAGTATACAGTAGTATAGTATAGTATAGTGTAGTATAGTATAGTATAGTATACAGTAGTATAGTATACAGTAGTGTAGTATAGCATAGCGTAGTGTAGTATACAGTAGTATAGTATAGTGTCGTATAGTATAGTATAGTATAGTATACAGTAGTATAGTATAGTGTAGTATAGTATAGTATGGTGTAGTATAGTATACAGTAGTATAGTATAGTATGGTGTAGTATAGTATACAGTAGTATAGTGTAGTGTAGTATAGTATACAGTAGTATAGTATAGTATAGTATAGTATGGTGTAGTATAGTATAGTGTAGTATAGTATAGTATAGTATGGTGTAGTATAGTATACAGTAGTATAGTATAGTGTAGTATAGTATAGTATGGTGTAGTATAGTATACAGTAGTATAGTATAGTATAGTGTAGTATAGTATACAGTAGTATAGTGTAGTATAGTATAGTATGGTGTAGTATAGTATACAGTAGTATAGTATAGTGTAGTATAGTATAGTATGGTGTAGTATAGTATGGTGTAGTATAGTATGCAGTAGTATAGTATAGTATAGTATAGTATAGTATAGTATAGTATAGTATAGTATAGTATAGTGTAGTATAGTGTAGTGTAGTATAGTATATTTGGTCATTTCTACCTCCCATTCTGTTGAGTAAATCTGTCTCTGTCCTGGTTTTCCATGAAACCAATACATGTTAGATGTTATCATCTTCCAAACTGTGTATTGAAATTATTTTTATGAAAAATCCTACACATCCTGGCACTGGTCTTTGGTCTTTTGGCCATCAGCAGTTCCAGTGAACTTGTTCACAGCCATAAATAATATAATATCATACACATACTGTATATTGAGGTTATTTCTTGGCTAGGTTGGGGGTGTAATGTAACATTTCTAACATTTATTTTCCAGTTGAAAAAGCAGCCACAGTGCGGAATGACTATGTGCTGTGTCCTGCTCCAAAGCTGCAGTATGCTGGACAGTAAGTATTCAAAAGGCGATGGTAGAGATGAATGATGTGGGTGTAGTGGGAGTATTAGTTAATAAGCTGCACTATTTTATTATTTTTTTGTTTGTCATGTGGACATCTTTCCAACAAATGACACATTTGTCTGGAAACTTGAACGCACAAGAAAATTACATATTGCTAACTAAATCTTCTCCTTCTCCACCACAATGCCACATGACAGTGAGTAGGAGTCCCATGCCTGTAATGTGGAAATGAGCCTGTGAGCTTATGCTGAGACTTGTGCATATAATGCAGCATGTTATAACACTGAAACCTCTGTATGTGATCACTATTTAAAGGGTTTGCTTAATTAACTCTTGGCTTTGCGACTATGCCCCATTAAGTAGTTAGCTGCTACAGGCGGCGAGTAAACACATCTGGCAGAGGGCTTTAAAAGGATGTGCGACAGATGCAGCGATTCCCTTTTCTATGCTCCAATTTAAATAATTCACCATGCCCTGACAAGCGTATTCACATACCACCTGCATCTTCAAGTATAGGAGCAGTCCCTGTCTGCCCTTCTCTCTCTCTCTCTCTCTCTCTCTCTCTCTCTCTCTCTCTCTCTCTCTTTCTCCCCACCTCCCCTCCATGATTGTTGTTAGAATTTTAGCACTACAATTTAAATATAATTGATTTAATTTTTTTTCAGTTTTTTTTTCTTAATTAAATTTTTTAAATGGTTCATATATATTCAAACAGGTCATTAATGATACTTGTTTAAACAGCATGTTTAAATGAGCTGGATCTTGAAGCAGTTAGAAGACAGCTAGAGCTTTGTGCAATACTCAGGGCTCTTGTAGTTCAGTACTGAAAAAAAAAAAAAGGGGAAACTAGCGTTGACCCTGGCCGCAGTTCCACAACTGCTGCCATTTAAAACACACACATAAAAGACCAAAAAAAAAAAAAAAAACTAGCCTGAAAACAGACTCGCATTTGTGTCTTTTTCTCTGTGAATCGGAAGCAAGGGTTTTTTTTTTCTCCCTGGTTTCTTGTCTGTAAATGGAAAACAAGTTTACTCTTGTATGAATTTCTGACTCGCAACATCTACAATAAAACCATCCGGTTCCCCAGTGGAAAAGCTGCTAGCACTTAGCTTGCTCACCTTCATGGCCTGGGTTTGATTCCCAATCACTGAACCAACTGCAGCTCCTGCAGACTTGGGATTGGCACTATGAGTGCATTTATCGCGCCCTTGGTGCCATTTGCAAGCTCACAGTGGCTGGGGTCGTCCCTCTGACCCTTGGTGCCAGGATAAAATCAAGCCCGGATAAAAAGGCAGAGATGTACCTGGAAGGAGATCTGGCATAGTGCGGCTAAGAATAGAGGATTAACCTCACACTCGGTCATCTTTACTGTCCTCAACGTCTTGCACATGTTGGCAAGTGCCAACCAGGTTTACTTCAGCCACTAATACTAGATAGACCTTGATATATCAAACCTAACAGTCTTCCTTCAAATTGAGATTCAGGATGGAGAAAGATTGATGATTAAACATCTGAGAAAGATATTTGCCAGAAGATTCTGTCTCCATGGATTTGATTGGACACATTTGGAGCTACTCTCCCATTCAGCGTCCACATATCCAGCTTGATTAGCAGTCTGCCTAAAATTTGCATGTATCGAGTATGTCAGCTAAATTAGCCTCTCCTCTGTTCCATTCAGTAAACGCGTCTAGTTAACATGCAAGAACCTTTTAAAGAATTCCTGCAAGCCGCTGAAGCAATTTATAGCCAATTCAAAAAAAAATGTTTGAATGCCACACAAAACTAAATTTTGGGGTAAATGCTATGAATTTATTAATCACAGTACTATATAAAAAAAAAAAAGTATGAGCAAGTGGGAATACATCTAGTACACAAGCTATTTTACATTTTATAATTGTATCTATAGATGTTCTGCTTAGCTGGAATACGTGTGGCCTTTTTTACATAGCTTGATGGATCACACAAACCCATTGTATTAAATGAGGATACGCTTTTTTTTAAATGTTCTTTCATCTTAGGAGGAATCCCAGGCATTCATGCTGTTGATTTTGTACTTGTTGATTTTCAGTAACAACTTGATAATAATTTATTTATTTTATTAAACAAACAAACAAAAAACTTTGGCTTCTTCCATCATGGGGTCGCCACAGGGTACCATCTGATCCACACACAACTTGGCACACGGATGCCCTTCCTGACAAAACCTTTCCATTTTATCCGGACTTGGGACCAGCACTGCATCCATTGGCGGGGTCATATGGGGTGTGGCAGGGCTCAAACCTAGATCCTCAGATCAACAACCTAGTGCCCTAGCCACCTGAGCTACCACTTCCCTATACTGTAGTTCTGTTATAACAGACATATGGAAATTACAGTTATGTTCATTATTAGGCAAGATCAAGATCAACTCAGCTCTCAATATTATTTCTCTAAGTGTTGCAATGTATGCAACGTTGCAAAATTTTTTCTCTGTCTGATTATTGCGAAATCCAATATTTTTGTTTTATGTGCAGTAAAAGTGTGTCATTTGCAAGACCTTGACGCTTGTTTTGAATTTCCCTAGACAAATGGAAGTTCTGATTAGTTTCAATGGAGGCAAGTCGTTTGTCACAAGTCCCTTCACCATCACTGCATCATCCTGCGTAAGTTTTAGTTGGAAGATTGAGAACTAAGACCAGTAATAAGGAGTTGTGTGATTGCATGGATTATTGAATATATGTTTGCTTTTTGATTTTGCAATGATATTTTATGGAATTCATAGAAATATAGTATAAATCATATTATGTTATCATATACAGTACAGATATGATATTATCTGAGTCATATTATCATATATACAGAGTCACATTATAATAATATTATCATAATATATACTGCATATATAAAACATAGCAATAAATTTTTTTTCATGAAATTTAAAATGGCTCTCATTTATTCTTTTCTCAGTCGGATGGTACGATCGTGGCCATTATATTCCTGGTGCTGCTGCTTCTTCTCGCTCTGGCTCTCATGTGGTGGTTCTGGCCTCTCTGCTGCACTGTGGTGAGTGTATCAATATCACATGAACACAATTCGTCTGGGCAATCCCACTTCTCTTCATGACAAAGCTTTAAACAGTGATTTTCCCAACGGAGTCTTTTCAATTATGATCTCTTCTCATTTACCCTGTGGCCTCCTGTTAGCCTTCTCCCTGTAAGGTCCTGTTTAATATTCTGATCAGCTCTTCGTTCCTTTAAAGTTAGGACACAGCAGTGAATGTTTCTCGGCTGGATGTTTGCTGTGAAGTCTAGTTTGTTTGGGTAAAGTAGGCCACTTGTGGCTATGCTTCTCAACCTCTGCAC
>JAAGKR010002054.1:0-105219 GCA_011419295.1 Clarias macrocephalus | reverse complement strand
CGATAGAAGAGCAACTTTGACTGAAATAACACCTCGTTACAACCGAGGTATGCAGCAAAGCATTTGTGAAGCCACAACACGCACAACCTTGAGGCGGATGGGCTACAACAGCAGAAGACCCCACCGGGTACCACTCATCTCCAATACAAATAGGAAAAAGAGGCTACAATTTGCACGAGCTCACCAAAATTGGACAGTTGAAGACTGGAAAAATGTTGCCTGGTCTGATGAGTCTCGATTTCTGTTGAGACATTCAAATGATAGAGTCAGAATTTGGCGTAAACAGAATGAGAACATGGATCCCTCATGCCTTGTTACCACTGTGCAGGCTGGTGGTGGTGGTGTAATGGTGTGGGGGATCTTTTCTTGGCACACTTTAGGCCCCTTAGTGCCAATTGGGCATGGTTTAAATGCCACGGCCTAACTGAGCATTGTTTCTGACCATGTCCATCCCTTTATCACCACCATGTACCCATCCTCTGATGGCTACTTCCAGCAGGAAAATGCACCATGTCACAAAGCTCGAATCATTTCAATTTGGTTTCTTGGTTTCATTTTAGTTCACTGTACTAAAATGGCCCCCACAGTCACCAGATCTCAACCCAATAGAGCATCTCTGGGATGTGGTGGAACGGGAGCTTCGTGCCCTGGATGTGCATCCCACAGATCTCCATCAACTGCAAGCTGCTATCCTATCAATATGGGCCAACATTTCTAAAGAATGCTTTCAGCACCTTGTTGAATCAATGCCACGTAGAATTAAGGCAGTTCTGAAGGCGAAAGGGGGTTAAACACCATATTAGTATGGTGTTCCTAATAATCCTTTAGGTGAGTGTATATTAGTGGTTTACACAGGAAATTGAATAAGCTGTATACCTTATTGGGTCACCGGTATTTGAATACTAAAATTACTATTTATTTTGTTCTGTGACCATGAAAATGAAGCATAAAAAAAAACATCTGGGAACATTTGGCAGGAAGTGTTCTGTGTGCGCAGCATCTTAGGAACGTCTATTGGAGCCAAAAAAAAAAAAAACATTATGTTCTTGGTGGCAAGTAACTTGCATGCTAGCAGGAGCGATACATTAAGTACATAAGTATTGTACATTAGTACATTTATGGAGTAAGCCCATTTTACACTAGATGTAATGCCACCTGCATGTCAGGTCGGTATTTTTAAATGGTTTAGTAAATATCATGTGCAGTGTCTTTGTTGACTGTCAACCTACACACTGTAATCATTCAGTTCAATGTCAGAACATGTTACACAAACAAACACCAATCAGCCTTAAAATTATAACCAATGGTGACGTGACAAACGATCACCTACACACCAGAAAACTGGTGACAGGATCATGAACACCCAAGGCACACCCATGCCCACAGGGGACCAAAGGCTAGCCCGTCCGGTCTGATCCCACAGAAAAGCCAAAGCAGCACAAATCGCTGAAGAAAAACATAGACTTGATAGAAAGGTTCCAGAACATCCAGTGCATCACAGCCTTATACACTCGGGGCTCAGTAGGCAAACAGCCCAAGAACAATCCCAAGTCTGATCAGGCACCCATGGGATGCACAAGATAACCAAGTCCGATCCATGGAGGCCCCACCCCGCAGCCCAAAAGGATCCGCTGCTTACATCATGGTGCCAGACACCACAACACACCCCCAGAGGCCCTGCTGAGCCATGTCCTGAGAGACTAGATCCACCTCGGTTGCACAAGGAGAACCCAAAACCTAGGTTGTTTAAATTTTAATGTTATGGCCGATCAGTGAATGTGCAGGTTTCTTTTTTGTCACTAAAATGACAAGCCCACATCACTGACCTCGTACTTGTAACTAAGTGAATATTCTGTGATTAACATTTAAGGATATTCGAAAAATTGAAACTTATCATAATGCACATCGTTAACCTGTATCTTTTCTTCAGTTGTCATACCCGTAACATTGCTCTAAGGAGGTTTAAAAATATAAAAATATATATTTTAATAAATCCACACCCAGCAATGTCCTGCAGAACCAGTGTTGTTTGTCAAGTGTCCTTAGGTACTGTTTAATGTTCAGCTGGATGCAATAATAACCCAGCTGAAACAGAACACTTCTTTTGCACTGTTCTGGAATGATAGTTGCTCCTCTGAGAAAACAGAAGATGACCTTTAGTTTTTCGGGCAGCAGTATCATTTGACACTTGAGGAAAGGTCACACATATCTGGAGCATGGATCTCTGAGCTTCTTAATACTGCTCAACATTGTCATTTTATAAGAAAGCATTGTTTTTAACATCAAAAGAGGCTTGGGTTGATACACGTATAAAACATTTTGTGTGTATGCTCTGTTCAGTTGTAGTCTTCAGGCCACCCAGCAGGCTGAAAGTGAAGCCTCCCTTATCCTATTTTCATATCCCTCCTGCCACATAGGATAGTTGCTATACAGTTATACAATTATATACATACAGTATATATATACCGCTGTACAGCATAGTGTGTGTGGGGTGTTTGTACAAGTTGTCACTGTCAAAAAGTATTCCATAATTCTTATACAGTGCAAACAAGGGAGCCAGTTATAATCCATAGCTCTAGTTTGATGGAGCTAATATTAGTAACTAAAGACTGACTATATTCAGCGCTAAAGCACAGGTCACAAACTGCATGCGCAATGCTTTCTAATGTGTGCAGCCTGTAAATTAAAACTCTGAATACCAAACAGATGAAAGCATATAGTTCAGCAACAACAGCTCGGTTGCTGCTCCAACACAAGTAGTCTTGCATGAAGTACTTGACTTTCAAGTCTTTATTAAAACAGGTTCAGCACTATGTAATTATGCCCAGGGATGCAGGAAGGCATGAGGTGCTGGAATTTTAAGCAGCATACTGTACATGTGACATGCGCTATCTATAGATTATTATATTGTTACATACTTCTTTTTTTTTTTTTTAGCAATTAGCAATTGCAGAGGCCTGAATGTCTGTTGTGCTGCATCACCCTCACTTCCCATGTCCTTCCTTCGTTATACCAAGAGACAAGTTACATTCACTATGCCAAGAAGTTAATTTACACGACTAAAGGTCACCAGGGTGAATTGTCTACTTAAAAATGCAGATGAATTACCTAGGTAATTATTATAGCCAATTTTTCTATTGCCTACTTATCAAAATAGAAATGAGGTGTTAAAGATGAAGAATTAACCCAAGCTAAAGAAGAAAAAAAAAGATGCTTTTTAAAGCAAATCATTGGGAGCACTTCATTGCTAAAACATTATTTCAGGGCCTTTATGGGGTATATCTAAAACATACACTCACCAGCCACTTTAATAGGAACGGCTCGTTTATCCAGGCAGTCGATGGTGTGGCAGCTGTACCATGCATAAATTCATGCACACAGTTATGCCATAAAGAGGTCAATGTGACAGGAAGGCTATGGTAACAATAAGCACTCTTTACAACCATGGTGAGCAGAAAAGTATCACATATTCCTTGAGGCAGATGGATTATAACAGCAGAGGACCATTGCACACCTGTCAATAATGACCAGCAGTGGACACGGGCTCTCTGAAACTGGACACTTGTAAAGATTAGAACAGGAGATCAGGTGTATGAAGTGAATGTGTTCCTGTTAGGATGAGCAGCGAGTGTATGTGATCGTAAACACCTGGACATCAACAATAAACAAGCAGCGAAGCAGCAATACAAAATGACCTTGGGTAAACAAATGACAAGGTTACAGCCCCCCCAGAAGCATAAGCGCAGCTAAGCGTGATCTCTTATGTGCCTATTTATGACGCACGCATTGCAGGGCAGTTACCTGAATCTTGAAGGCTTCAGTATGCCTTTAATTTCTCGATCATCTACCTTATTATCTTGGCGTGTGTCCTCCTCATAGGACACGACAAGGGTAACCGAGTAATTCCTGCCTGAATTGTTCGCCCAAAACTCTCCTTCAGACGTTTCATAACGCACCACGAAGTCGATCCGCGCTCCGTTGAAGAGATACGGTTCGGAGAAGGAGAGCCGGGCCGAAAACCTGTCGGTGTCGCCGTCGTGGGAACCTTGCACGTAGTCTGCGACCGAATCTGTGCAAGTGATCCAGCCGTCCATGGTGGAGCGGACATGGACGCGTTTGTGGTAAGAAACATTAAGGACACGGATGAGCGCGTCGAAAGCGAGCGGCTGGTTCTGCACGGGTGTCACCTTCTCCACTTCCACTTTCCCCGCGCGCACGGCGGGCACCAGGTCGCTCGTGTCGCGCGCCTGGAACTCGGGCCACACGCGATAGACGGGCTCGAGGTAAGCTCTGCGGCACTTCGCCTCCTCTTCCTCCCAGTCGGCGCTGTTCTCATCGTCGCCCGAGTCGAACGCAGCGAACTCGCGCACGTCGACCAGCTCTCCTCCAGTGGCGTCCGCGAAAGACACTCTGCGCTGAAGTGCCAGGCGAATCCGCATGTATTCCGCGGTCTCGTCTGTAATGGAAGGGCCGCGCTTCCTCGGTACCGGAGAGCACCGCGGGATAAACCGCACTTCTTCCTCGGTTTCCTCTTCATCCTCGTCTTCAACGGGCGAGTTTTCGCCGTTGTCCTCGCCTCGGCCGCTCTTAATGGCCGTGAAAAGACCTTCCTGCTTGGGGATTGTTAGGAAATGGTTCCCCTGCGCCATGGTTGTTGTTCTTTTGCGCGAATGACGATGGCGTTTTCTGTCGCGCGCTCTTAGAACGTGCCGAACCGCATCGCAGCAATGGAGAGCAGCGGAGCTTCAGCCAATCTCGTGGGACCGGCGGCTTATTCTGGTCACATCAACTACTGCATGAGCTCTGGTTGCTCAGTGAGCGCCGACGAGAATGTGGCTAAATTTAGAAGGAAGTGGCGTGTCCATCGTTTTCCTGGGGTCAAAACACAGTTGAAGTATTCCTAGTGGCGTAGTCTTGCCCCTTGATCGCACCAACACGCCCCTTGACCCAATTAACTGCAACGCCAAGTGTTCATCCGGGTGGGAGAAAGAAAATAATGATACATATAAAATAATGCAATAATTTATTATTATTTCAACTTTCTACATCATTATTCTCATGCGGTTGGGTAATTTTGAAATATGTATACGACTTTATTATTGTTGTTATTAATAATAATAATAATAATAATAATAATAATAATAATAATAGCATTGATCTTTCCTGTTTGTATTCTTGATCATTTTTTAAACTCTGTTGAACCAACCACATATATGCGTTGTGTGCATTAGTTTTGTTTGTTCCTTAGGACAGGAAAAACACACACTGTAGCCCATGCAATTATTGTTACAGGAGTATTCCAAACACAAATACATAAATAATCAAACAAGTCTAGCTCACATAAACATGACTCTAAGCTTATGTGTCTGTTAATTCTTGCGGCCTTTATTTAATGTTATCAGATTTTTTAAAAATCTTAAATATCCTCATAATTTCATATGCGTCTAATGTGATATTTCATATACAATTTCCTATGCAAGCTGTATAACCTCGGTACTGTGAAAGTGCAAAAGCTCAGTTACAATTAAGCTTATTGGTCGTTTGGCTATATGATAATATTATGATAAATGAGAAAATGATAGCACTATTAATATTATATTTATGTAATATATATCATACTATGCATACATATATATGTATATACTTTTTGACTGACTCTTTAAGTTTATTAAACATTTAGTCTTATGGTAAAGTTTAAGTGAGTAGCTAGCCAAAGTGCTTAATTTTATCCACAACATAGCTGATTTAACAATAAACAAAGTGCTAAGATTTTTCCAAGAGTTTTCTTAGGCTGCCTAGTACGATTTAAAGAAGGATATTTTTGTTTTTACAAAGAGATATAAACAGAACAATTTTCACATTATTGCCAAATGGATATTGTAATGTTAGTGATTCATTTCCTTTCAGACATTTTCCCTAATGCAGAATACATTTGGGAACCTTGTCCCTTACAAACAACAATCACTACTAATTGAACTGCTGAAATGCAGCTCCAGATAAGGTAAGCTTAAAGGATCATCTTGAAAATACTTGGTTTAGGCCTGTATTTAGATTTTACCTGTATGCTGGTGAAGGTTAGTTGAAACGATGGAAGTTGACCAAAAGCAAGCGCACTTAAATTCCTATTTCCAGAAAATGCATTTCTTATCTAGAGCAATGGATGTGTACAATGCACCTTCGACACAAGTAATGATCTTTGAATGATCCATAAATGCTGCACGTTTGTACAGTAGGAATGCGGGGAACTAAAGCTACACTGGGTATTTATAGCTTACTCTAGGAAAACGAGTAAGCCTAATTTAGCGTACACTCAATAATCAGTGGATATAATGCCAGTAGTCATGTGATTGTATTAGGAAACCATTTTGGGTGTAACATTAGATGCTGTTTATGGTCTGTGTAAAACAACGGAATGCAATATTTATTGGCCTAATAATAATAATGATTTCAGAAGTAAACATTTCCCACATATTTTTTAATTACTGGAAGATATACAAAAACATTTATTCGTTTGTTTGTTTATTTACTTTTCCGTAGTTACTTACATACTTACTGACACACTAACTTACTTACTTACAAACTCACTCACCTACTGTCTGACTGACCTACTGACGGACCTACTCATTACATTTACTAGAATTTTTTTATACTATCCTAGATCATAGATACTTCAACATTACTCATCTAATCATATATCACATGTTATCGTGATTAATATTAGGCCGACAATCTTCCCTCCAACATTCTTCACTGGAAGCTTTCTTCCAAAAATAAATGAATACTTAAAAAAGCACTTCACTTTAAATTTGTGCTGATGAATTCCATTTCATAGAGACAGTTACAGTGAATGAAAGATAAACAAATAAACATACAATAAGCTTAACTAATTACAGAGGTTGCACATTCATTTAAACATTAATTTTACAGAATTTGATATAGAACAAAATTTACAACTAGTACTGTGTATTCAGTAACATTTATTTAAATAAAATTTATATTCTTAATTTTAGGGAAGCCATTAATATTTTCTTTGTCTTTCTGCAATTACCATAAGATAAAATCAGGGTTTACTTAGCATGGTAGAGAAAATGTGATTGGTGAAATTAACAGGTCATTGTGTAACAAACACAAAGTTACAAACAGTAATCATGCCATACATATAAAAAATAAACAAGAAAGATTATATAGTGGCAAAATTAGGTTTAACATTATAGAAGAAGAAAAATCCTTTAGAAACTACTTGAGTAAAATTGTAAAACAACTATTGATTTACTATACAGTAATCATAATTATTTAATTATTAAAATAAACTGTCTAAATTCTACAAAACAATCAGTTAAAATACCCAGTTGGAAAAACTGGTTCACAAAATAAAATTCAATATGTTTTTTACTTTATGTTTGTTTTTGTTTGAGCTTATTACATAAAGTCCAGTATATTAAACTTATTTTGATACACAGTATGTTCACACCATCATTACAAATCTTTTTAAAGGAATTGTTGCTTTGGGAGGAAAAATGTTAATCACGATTGCATAATCATGATTGTATTAAAAGAAAAAATGCATCATGTGTACTACTTCATCGTTACTATTATATCTAAAAACTCTTTTAAGTATGTAATGTTCAAAAGTTAATACTTATAATAATAATAATAATAATTATTATTATTATTATTATTATTATTATTATTATTATTATTATTAATGAAGACAGATGTTTGGCATATCTTGATATCTGAATAAGAGAACATCATTAGTGGTTTAAAAAAAAATCAGCTTCATCATGAACGTTTTTCTGTATTCAAGAGTAACCGGAAATGGTGCATATATACGAACATACGGTAATAGCTCCCCCCCACCCCATTAGTGTCACGTCATGTACAGTACGCCATACCCAGTAAATGGACTTTCCCTACACGCAACAGGTTATTTTTTATTGCACATTTTTGCCTTCCGGAATGGTCTTCCCCATGTTCTTTTCCATTAAAGACGTATTTTTGGTTGTCATTAATTCGAAAACACATAATATACCTAAAAATAGCAGGGTAACAAAGACCTATTAAAGATTATCAAAGCTACAGGACTTTTTCATCTCAGGTTGAAATTCAGCAGCCTCCAACATCATTTGCATTATAATATGTATAAAACCAGTGGATTAATAAGGTGTGTATAAAATAAACAGAGAGAAAGTGTGTTGTTTAGTCATACTTCTGAATTCATTAAAATCTCCATTCATTAAAATGTCTCCAATTAAAGTACTAAATCTCATTTCACACATATAAGTTTTTTATGTTAAATTAGTTTTTTAGATTCATATAAGATTAGATTATATATTATAGATCTGTTAGATGTATATTACCCCCCCCCCCCCCCCACCACCACCACCACCACCATCACATACACACACACGCACACACACACACAAATGCATACAGAGCGATGTTAAGGGAAATTTTGCATGATGTGAAACCTATAAATAAGGAGGTGACCCAACCAATGATCATTTGACTAATACTTTTTCAGCAACCGGTTTATCTGCAGACAGCGGTAAGTCATTAATCAATTATTCACAATAGCATCCATACTATTTGTCTTACATCTTTACATTTTTTTTGGTTTCAATTTACAATTCATATTTCCTGAGAGTACATCTGTATGCATCAGGTAAAGGGATTGATAGGGCGTTCCTGAAACCTTAATCTTATCCAACCAGATTAAAAGGTTTTTTGTAATTGGTATTTCACAGGAAAATAACTTGTAAACTTGCCAATGAACATTGTAATATTAAAGCTACTCAATAAAAATGTTCTTGAAGGCAAAGTTAAGAGAACTTAATTAAACATTTCATGAAACCATTCATGTATTAATTTTTTTTTATTATAGAATTGTTGTGGACCTGAGATTAAATCTTATAAGGAACCTCTGCTAAAATTGAGAGTTTAAGAAATCGTTCACTTTCTCAATTACAATCACAAAAGAGGGCACAGTAAAGAACCGTGCATCTTTTTTTACACACTAGAGAACTCGGTCTTTGTTTTTTTTTTCTTCCTGTTGAAAGGAACCATCTTTTCCTGCACAGCAAGGAAACCATAACGAGACAAACTGAGTGGGAAAGACAGACAGATAAAGGCAATGAGAGGTAACGCTGACACACTTCTTGCAGTCTTAACCAAACAGTAGTAGTAGAGTGTATATCTTTCCATCACCATGAATAGTAGATTTACAATTAGTTTTCTTTAGTACTGGAAGATCCCTCGACGTTACAAGGTAAGTTACAAATTCTGAAAATAGACAAAATGTTACCTGAAACTTCACATAGTATATGTATTACATTGTATATACATATATGTATGTTAAATCAGTTTTTTAATGAATACTAAAGACAAGAAACATAGAGTAATATAAATGGAGGTAGTAAATGTTAATATAGTTTGTCCACATTATCTGATAGGGATACCATTTTAGATGAAAAATATTAGATATTTTCTTACGGTTACGTAGGACTGGTAAGGCGACACATTTAGCCCACTGTGTGCATTAGTATCTAAAACAATACAATATCAAGGTGTGTACCTTTTTCACGGGTGTTGTGGTATAAAAGACCATCAGGCATGCCTTTGCACATAAACACACTTCGGCGTTGTGTCCATGGGTTATATGAGATTAAAAATGAAACTGCTTAAGTTGCAAAAAGGTGCATGTCGAAATTACTAAAACATATAATGAGCATCTCAAAAGTTGCACTTTATAAATGGAGATTTATACAGTATACAGATCATGCACTTAAAAACATTTTGAAATGCCATGCTGCTTCGTATGAACGAAATTTGTCAGCTTTGCTAACCACACGTTTATTAAGAACGGAAATCACCTCTATTATCTCCAAACACAAGTCTGCAGAGTTATATTCTAAATGACTCACCGATATTAAATTCAGTTGGAAACATACTTTTTTTGCTACATCTTCTAGTATTTAGGTGAAGAAGGATAAAATAGATTATAACAGAAAAGTAAATACTGCAAACAACTAAGGCTGTTGAGTCAGAATGAACCTGAAGTGGGACGTAAAACACTGCGCACTGCATGTAGTAGAGGTCATTAGTAGACCAGTAGAACAATATCTGAAATATTAGTTGACTGTTGTACGATACGATGATTATGGTTGCAATTTACCTGATTCGCTGATGAAGCTTAAGTTCCCATTTGATTGCTTTATAATCACAGAATGCAGACAGAATCAGTCTTAAGACACTATTAGTACACTGGATTATTCATTAAGAAACATTTATACACTAGGCACTGACAAGAACATTGAAAAGAGTTGTCATAAAGATTTTCGAATTATCAACCAAATCACCAGAAGTGGCACTTAATGTCAGGATTTACATTAACTTAAAAACATGCTTTAATCTATTCTTGCTTGACTTATTAGTCTAGATTTTTATCATTTAGAACATAAGTTGCAGTCATACAGTATGTGCACTTTTATGCCCCAGTTTTCATGTTTAGCTGTAGCACTCTTTGTTCTTCCTACAAATAGTACAGATAGTGGTCATTTGATGGAAACTTTTGGGGGTTTGGCAGCTTATGCCTCATGGCTGTGCACAATACAACGTCATTCTTACATGTAATAAATAAATACACTTATTTTAATGAATATTAAAATACACAAAGCTTTACTAGTGTAATACAGAGTATTTTACAGTACTTTACTGGTGTAATTACCTACAAATTTTCTTTTGTTTAGCCTGTCATATTTATAAATATTCTATAAACTATTCAATTTGATTGTGTGCACATTTCCATGTGTTGTATAGTTTTGCTTAGTGAACTTTAAAAAAAATTTTTTTTTATGTATTTTAAATATCACGAATATTTGAAACACTGTGTCTTGTGTTTCAGAATGCACAACATAATGAATGGGCTGAGAGAAAAATTGATTTAGACTGAGAAATGCATATTACAATTCCAATAATGGAAAAAGAATTGTAAATTAACTTGACTTTAGCTTTATGTAGTGTGGCATGCCTGGCATTAGTCCATCTAAACAATTTGGTGCTAACTATTTAATTTAGTAATTAAGTAATAATCATACATTATTATATCACACATCAATTATATCAATGTTGGAATATAGAGAGAATATAAAATGTGGACGACAGTACCAGTAAAAAAAAAAAAAAGTACCTTTCCATTCAAGATTTTTTCCTTATTTACATTCTTTTAAACTGTACCACAATAATGAAGACATCAAACCTATAAAACGAAACATGGAGTTATGCAGTGAGAAAAAACAGGGTAAACAAAGCAGAATTTTTTTTCTTATATTAGATTCTTCAAAATATCCAATTGCTTCGATGACAATTTTGCACACTCTCAACCAGCATTATGAAGCAGTTACTTGGAATGATTTTCTATACAGTGCTGTGCACAAATTTTGAGTCACACCTTATTTCTACTATACCCATTAACCTATGAATGATTTAAGCATAGATATATCTAACTTAAAGCATGTACCATTGAAAAACTGGTTTAGATAATGACAGATAACCAGGCCAGTGATTAGTATGGTGAGGATGAATGTTGAATACTTGGAACAGACAAGAGGGGAAATAAGGTTGCTCCTTAGGTTGGTACATAAACAACCAATTATTAAATAGTATCTTTAGGCACTGTGCAGCTTGCCACAGTAAAACTTTGTCTAAACACACAACAGTCTCAAGCATAAAATGGTGCGAAAAAACAAAAAAAAAACAACAAGAGAGTGACCGTGTGTTGGGTGGAAATGCCTTGTTCATAAGTACTCAGAGGGAAGTGTCCAGACTGAGTCAATCTACCAGGCAGGACAGTGATGTGACAGTAGTGGGCAGAAAATCATCTGAGCATGCAACAGCAGAATACTCCATCTGAATTCACTCATGTCAGCCAAGAACAGAAAATAATCATAGGCACAGACTCACCCAAACTGCACAGTAAAAAAAAAAAAAAAAAAAAAAAAATCAATACTTTTTCAAGTCTTATAGTGAGTCTTTGCTGATGATGGCGTCAGATTCCTGTTAATGACTGTCAGGAGTGGAACCAGAACCTGACGTGATGGTGAATTCTAAGTGGCTTTTCTGAAATTCTTTGTAAAGATTGATTACTTGCGGTAAAAAAAAACTCAATTTTAGTTCACACATAGTATGTTTTTTTTTGTTTTCCACAGTAATCTGAGTAAACTCTAAAAACTGTTGTGTTTGAAAATTTATGGAGATCAGCAGTTCCTGAAATACACAAAACAGTCTGCCTGGCACCAACAACCATGTAATTGTTAAAATCACATTAATCACAGTTTTCCCCATTCTGATGTCTGATGAGAACATGAAGCAAAGCTCTTGATCGGTATCTGCATGTGGATAGTGCTGCTTGCTTGATTAGATAACAGCATAAATGTGCAATTGTTCCGATTGAAACCTTATCAAAGCCTATTAAAGCTTTGACAACTGATCAGAAGATTTCAAATTCTTGAGCAAGTGGTTTCTTGAGCAAGTCCGTAAACCCTCAACTGCTCAGTTGTATCTTGTCTCACTTTTAAGTGACTTTGGATAAAAGCATCAAAAGCAAATGAGAAAATGCACATGACTAGCTTTTAAGCACAAACTGTTCTCATGTCGGTGTTAGTATCATACATTTTTCACTGGAAGTGGATGGATGGATGGATGGATGAATGGATGGATGGATGGATGGATGGATGGATATGTCTAACTATCTAACAAAGGGTAGTAACAGGCTTGTAGTTGCAATTGCATCATCTAGTGCTCACAACCAAAAAAACACACACAGTATACATGTGAGATGGAGATGACCAGTGCCTCCACAGGTGGGGTGCCCGCTTCTACAGCAATAACTACGAAGTATAATATTCAATTGATAGAATAGTACAAATAGAGATCATGGCAAGTAAAAAGTGACAACAGTGCAAAAAATTAAAGGTCAATGCAGAGTATAATGCTTGATGAGTAGATAAGGTTAATGCAGATTAGGATGACAAGTAGAAAAATTATGGTGAGGGATTGAAAATTGCACTATGCACCATTCTATTTGACTATATTGCGATACAAGTAAAAATAAGTATAACATAAGCGTGAATAACATTTTTTTTTCTTCAACATAATTTATATGGATGAATTTATATGGATATCAAATTTTATAATATGAATGTCAAAAGGTATTAGGAGCTTTTTCCGTAGTGTTGGCTATAATTCAGATTTAAGGGTTAACATTAACAATTGTTTTTCCTATCATTTCTTTCGAAACAATTAATTCACAGGCACTTTTAGGTCAGACACCACAAAATAAAGGGCATATAATAAACAGATTTTAAAAACAGTTCGTTTAACAAAGAAAAGACATCTAATGTTTGATATGCTGGCACATTTTGTAATCATTTTTATCATTTATGGAAGGAGTCTCCAGTTTCATCACTTTGTAACAGTCAATATATTCCCCGGGACAGAAGATTTTTTTGGCGCTTTTATCTTCTAAATTTCAAAAGAAAGAAAATATAGGTGTCTGGTGAGGGAATGACTGTTTATACTGAAAGTGGTAACAGGAACTAACTTGTCTTGCAGATGTTTCACAACATGAAACAACTGCTTAATGTCAAATAGCGAGAACTGTAATCCTGGGCAAATTGTTGTCTGGAGTTACAGTATATGATTTGGCATAATAGGAAACCAATCAACAGTGCTCTGTTGTTGATTATTTTCCTCTAACTGCATATTCCAAATCACAGAAATTAAAAAGATATATTATGTTATGTATTATAAGCAGATTATCAGTATATTTATTTGAGATAATCTCTTTAAAAAAGAAATATAAAAAGCATTTTTTATTATAAGTAGTTTGTATAGTATGAACACTGTCGTAGTTGCTCTATATTTAATAGTGCAGTACTTGTAACAAGTATAAAAGATGTGAAAAAAATATTTTTTGTGCACCCATTCACCCCAAAACCCCCAGAAAATAAATTACTTCCTCTGATTATTCTCAGATTCTGGCAAAGTTTTTACTTTGTAGAAAAACCCCCAAGGTGTGGTTACATGCCTTTAAATGTCACTGTCACCTGTTAGAGAAAGCAGACACAAACTCAGTTCATGCCTAAACATAAAAACTAAACCACAAAGACAACATCATTAGAAACTCCAAAGGTGAAAGTACTTTTCATGCTCTTTTTTTAAATGTGTACAAAAATGTTCAGAGGTACAGGTATTTGAGTCTTTTAGCAGTTGCATAAAGGAATTAACCTTTTGAAAAACTGAGAAATATAAACAAGCTGCAGTTTAAACGTTAAAGGTGTATGTTTTTCATTATATTGTTTCTTAATTACATAAGTATTTTAGGGTTTAAATAAATATATATGTTTGGAGTACCAACATTTCTTTTAGTGACTTCAAATGAAATACTTTAAAATCATTTGAAATATTTTAGCACAGTAAAGATGTAGTTGTTGGAAAGAATACAGTCACTTTAGATTTTTTTTCCTTAACATGGGGGGCCCTACACAGGCGGAAGTGTGTGTGTGTGTGTGTGTGTGTGTGTGTGTGTGTGTGTGTGTGTGTGTGTGTGTGTGCTGTTTCCATCTGCAAGCTTTCCTGTGGTCCACAGGTTGCTTCCCTCATCTTCAGCTCAATGCACACCTGTGCAACACCACAACAGCAGAGAACATACGATATGCATGTTGTTGTTGTTTTTTTTTTGGTTTGGTTTTGGGTTTTTTTTTTTTTTTTGCCTCACAATATGTCTGGAAACTGTTCACTAAGGGCAATGTTAGTTTCTAAATATCATAGAAATATGCAGTATTACATTATGCTTTAAGGTAAATACCCTTATGCAGTCCTTTTTCTGTATACGTTTACCACTAATAAAATGGGTACAAAATAATAACTAACCATTTATATAAACTCCAGCTATGCTTCATAATGATGCTGGGACAAGTGGAGGACAGGACAGAAGTACAGAGGAACAGAAGCAAATTCCCGAACTGGTAGAAGAGCCTCTTGAGTTTTCCAGATCACAGATAAAGTCCACTGCGGCCAATTCATCTTTAAGAGCCACTCAGTGCATCATCATAAAGGTAACATGACTAAAGCGCTAATCATAGATTTACATACATTGCAGTAAAAACAAAAAATTGACAACAGAAAGAATTACACTCGGGTCTATCTTGAATAACGAACATTTACTGGGAAAAAAAATTCAAATGTAAAATAAATAGGGATGAAAAATAAGCAAACTTTGGTCTGAATTTTACAGAAGGGGATTGGTGACCACCATAAAAATATTGGGGGTTCTCACTTTTAATCTAAGAATTCTGACTTTAATCTCAGAATTCTGATGTTTAGTCTCAGAATCCTGACTTTTAGCTCAAAATGAAAAAATAAAAAATAAAAAATACTAATTTTATGGTGGCCCTAATCCTCTTCCATAGAATCTGAATTGTTCAAAGTACAAACTTAAAGTCAGTAAAAAAGTTGTCATGAGTTTCAAATATTTGAAAAATAAAAACAAATGTTGCTCCCCACATTATTTTGTAGTTTCAGGTGAGTAATAAAACACTTGTTAACCTTTAAGCTACATTTGGAACAAATTGTGTTAAGCATTCAGAGACGTATAAAGGTAAGTTATTAAGAGTTTCAATACCATAACTGATGACAGTATAATATATACCCTATATATTCCACATTCCTGTTGAATGCTTGATTCTGATTGGTCAGAAAGATACATCTTCTGTAACAGGGTGGGTGTGAGGTTTGTATGTGTGCACTCTTACACATGGACCTGTTTAGTGACATTATACAATGCACTTTTTAATAAAAGATGTGAAGGGTTGTTTATTTAGCATTTTGAATGAGTCTCCAGTGTTAGCACTTTGTAGCGATATAAAGTTGTTTGTTTAATGTACCAGATGCAATGTAACAGATACATTTGTTAGTCTTATTTACTTCAAGAGAGAATGGGGAAAAAGAAGGCTGGTGAGGAAACTATATATAGGTGCTATGATCTCACATAAGTGATATCAGCAACTAACATGTTTCATAGATCCACAGCATTACCTGTAACTATCAACAAATAAAAATTACTTTGGTATAACAGAAATAGAACATTTAGGATTTGTTGTTTGTAGAAAATAATCAACATCAAGCAGCACACCAGTTTGCGCTGTTCTGTATTTTACCTTACATACAACAATTAGGCACCCAAGGCTCACTTATGCCTGTCAGGACCAAAGGGTAACATGTATTGTCCGATTCTACAGAAAAGGGAAAAAAAGCTATGCTGGACATAATACAAAGGCACCAGAAACCTCACACATAACCACCCACCCTGCGACCCAAGGTTGTTGACCCAGCCTTCAAATTCCCCAGATCCCAATCCGATTGAGCACACAGACAATCAAGTCCAATCCATGGAGACCCTACACTGAAACCCACAGTACCCAAAAGTATCCACAGAGCTTCCCACTGTCTCTGGTGGCACAAGTGGAACATACACAATAACATTTTGTAATAGAATGTTTTGACTGAACGGTGTATTAACTGCAAATCCTAACACCACTTGTATTCTGTGTCCAGAGCATTAGTGACAAAAACAACAAGCAGCATCATCAATCCATCCTGCAGAGACCATCAGTTCTCCGCAAGGGCAACCACACTCTGCCACACGGTAGACTCATCAAAACAAATCAATCTCATATTTTACTTCCATAAATTACTGTTTCAATAAAATAAAGATTTTAATGGAAAGCCTGACAATTCCGCAGCCTTGTCCAGCCAGTCTGGTGTGGTTGACTATTCCACTGAAGTCGTATTTAAGGAAGAAATGGACAATAAACTGCCAGTCAACTTGCCATCTGATGGCAAAGACTATCCCACCAGAGACAGTGCTTCTGGACCAAGTCCTGCTCATAGAGCAAAGGAGCAACATACAGAGTAAGTACAAAATCTAACTTACTAAAGTATGGACTACTGCTTTACTCTTTGCTATAACACACTGAAGAAGGCTATAGGAGCAAAAAAATAAATAAATAAATAAAGGTTTTCCAAGCTTTGAAGGCATTTACAACAATATGTTTACTCTTTGTTCCACACCCCACAGTACAGCCCAGGAGTCAGAATAAAAAGAAATACTAATCCTGATAACCAAGTCATTATAATGGAAGATCCACCTTTGGTATCTAAGTAGATCAGTGCATTACCAGAAATGAAAGCAGCAAAGTCAATATACTGTGTCAGAAATTTGGTTGTTAACAATATACTGTATATTATATACAGTCAAATGTTTGGTGATTTCTGACCATCACAACCAGATGCAGATAGATCCATACGTATTTGGACAATGACATTATTTTAATAATTTCTCCTCTGTACACCATCACAACAGATTTCAAATAAAGCAACAGATTTGAAAAAGCAAGGTTTTATTTGAGAGGTTTCATAAAAAATATTGCATGAACCTTTTAGCGATTTAGATCATTACGGCACTGATACAAAGGTCATCTATTTTCACAAACTATCATCATCATACATATTAGAATAATTTTTTAATGCTTGAATGCAAAAACCTTGCCATCAGTTACTAACTGACATCTAGAACCCACACCAGTAAAATGCTGACTTTCCTCCCTTATTGTTTCCTCCCTTATTGCCTTCAGTTGTTGCTTGTTTGTGGGTCTTTTTGCCCACACCTTTGTCCTCAGTAAGTGAAAGCATGCTCAAATGTGTTGAGATCAGGGGACAGACAGCTCTTGAAAAGCATTCGATTTATTTCCTTTGAGTTGTGTTTGTGGTAGGTTTGGGACCATTATCCATCTGTACCTTGAAGAGACACCCTATCAATTTGGCCACATTGTACTGAATCTGCACATAAGGTATAGCTCTATACAATTCAGAATTTATCCTGCTACTTCTATCATCATCATTAATCAGCACCAGTGGCTCAGTTCCATTGGTAGCCATGCATATAAAATAACACAGCCATAACACCATGCTTGATAGATAATGTGATATGCCCTGGATCATAAGCCCATCCTTTCCTTCTCATTGTTCTTCTAATCTTACTGGTACAAATTAATCTTGTATCAGTACTGGAATCTGGAATTTCTGTTCTTGAGAGTTTACCAGTGGTTTGCATCTTGAGGTAGACCATCTATATTCACCTTCAGAAAGGTGTCTCTTGGTTGTAGACTTTGACAATGTTATGCCTACCCCCTCCAAAGTGTTCTTATTTTGGCTATAGGTTTTTTTTTTTTCTTTTCTTTCATCAATCATCATAATCACTGAATTCAGCAGTTATCCATTTTTGTTGCCTTCCATGGTTTTGACTAGGCTTTTGGTGCTGTTGAACGACCCAAAGTATTCCTTGTTTTTAAGAATATGTAAAATTGTGGATTTGGCCAACCATAAAGTTTCTGTTACCACTATGAATGGTTTGTTTTGTTTTTGCTTGTTTTTAGCTAAATTTTTGCAATTCCTTTGCCTTTCCCATTAACCAATACCAACTGTAATGATGTTCAACATCAAACCTTTTATCTCCTTTGACATGAAGTAACTAAGAAACAGGCCACAAGTGGCCATCACTCAATTGTCTGATTACTTTTGAGCCTATAAAACAAAAGAGATGAACTTAAAAAAAAAAAAAAAAAACATTGCTTTAATTCCTAAACAGTGAATGCACACTTTTGTTATATTATTTCATTTCTCTTTTTTCATATCCATTGTATTGGTGTACAGTGGCAGAAATATAAAGTGAAGGTCCACAATATTATAGATCTGACTGTATGTTGGCATTAATATAGAGTTGGTCCCATCTCTGAAGTCATAACAGCCTCCACCTTTGTGGGAAGGTGTTCAGCAATACTTGTTTAGCATTAGTAGAGATTGTGCATGGATGTTGAACAAGTTAATATTCCAATTCCGAAAGGTGTTCAGTGGTGGTCAGGGTGTTCAGGTCAATAAATTCCTTCTCACCAGCTTTGGTAAACCAGATATTCATGTCATTGTTATGCTGGAACAGGTATGGGCCTCTTAGTTTCACTGAAGGAAAATCATAATAGATCATCTACAAAGACATTCTGGGCATTTTTTTTTCTGCTTCTTACTTTGTGGTAAGGCCCTTATCAGGGTGTAATGGTCGGGTGTCTACATAATTTGGCCATAAAGTGTAGTCTACCAAATCAATATACAATATACTGTGCTCCCGTCTATATAATAATATTCACCATTATTATTTTTTCCCTCTTTTCTCTCAGCATTGTTGTTTCATTTCCTCCTTTAGGGGTTCAAGCATTTGGTGCTTTTTTTTTGTTGGTATTTTTGGTATTTCTTATTTACTATTCAAAATACATCAACATTGGTGGGCAAATACATTATTACAGTAGTATAAGCAAATTAATTGTGATGGGTTGTTTTATAAAGCAAACAAATGCTTTTCCTTTCCACTAATCAGGGGCCTGTGCATGATTTGAGACTAAACAGCCAGTTTAAAGCAGAACAGAAATATTTTTTATTACATTTATCTTCAGATGTGCTATTTAACATGACAACAGCCCACAGTTAATAATCAAACAATGAACTTAGCAGATTTATGTCAAGTATGCAAAATTGCTGTCTTAAAGACATGCACAATTTCCAGATCATTAAAAACAAAACAATATGTTTTTAAAACATACCTGAGAAATTGGTGACCTGAAACATGTTATAAGTTTGCCTCCTAATTCAACTTCCTGTTGAACTTTCATGGCAATTTTTTTCTTTCAAATGGGTGCTGACTGAGCGTGCACAATTCTCAATTCTACCACCTTTCCAAAGCAAAAAGCCAGCATTAAAATGCGAGAGGTTATAGCTGCATGGGTTATGTTGCTAAATGGATTAATTATTATACAAGTTAAGGTCTCTAATACATACTTTAGTTAATGTTTCTTTTTGAACCAAACAGTTATTTGTTGGCTTTTTAGGGTGTATTTGTTCCTCAGCAGGCCCCATTGGTACAAAATATCTTTAGTTTGTAGATTTATTATGTAGTTTATTGCTGACTTGGTGACTGATGACAGGAAGAATTATGCTAACAAGGTTAAGTTCCACTTAACAACATAGAGACAAAATTCGTATGGGACCAGTCTTTTCTAGGTTGACAGTGAGTACAAACTACTTTGTACTACTAAAGTTTTCAACCACTTGCCGTAGTAACAATCATGCATTTGGCAATCATAATATTCTGGTCTTGTAATTCTCCTTTTTATGCCAAGTCAAACATAACATTTTGTAGGGTTTTTTTTTCAGTATTTCTCCTAGAATTTCCATCAAACAATAAAATACATTGAAACATTTATGATCGTTCTTCAGTACTACAACTACAAACATTTAGATCCCTATCAGCTTCTAACCTAAACTTCTTTTTAAAGTCCTCCACAGATCTCTGAAAACCTTTTGTTTAACAAAGGTGTGTGCACCTGGCCAGGCTGCAAGGAAGCATTCAAGGAATATCATCACTTCCTGAAGTAAGTCATGACATTTAGAATCTATTAAAGGGTCCCAAACCTATGTAGCATTTCTCTAGCAATCTGCGCTCTTTAATGAATAGAAAACTATTTTTCTTGATTGTATAATATAAAGGCATCTCTATTCGGAGCATGGCCCTGGGGAGAAAACCATTGAACAGTGGACGATGCAGAAAAATATGGTTGAACGCATGGAAAGTCAGGTACCCAGACAACACAGTTATGAATCACACTGTTTAAAAGCTTTATCACTGATGACCTTAATAACCCGTGTACATTTTGCAGCTGATTGTGGAGAAGCAGAGGCTACAGTCCATGTACCTGCATCTGTTTGATGTAAGTGCTTCATACTGAAAAGTAGGCTTACTTACTTGATGAGTAGGCTTGTTTTCAGGCCACTCAGTAACAGACCAAAATGCTCTTCTACTCCAGGTTAACCCAAGACTAAAGCAGTCCACTGCTCCTTCAGGAAGCATGCAGAGTTTGAGCATTCTACATGCACAAAACACAACCTCACCTGAAATGCTCCCTCCAGGCTACTGGCAGATCCCAACAACACCATTTATACCAGGTAAGAGTGCACACACACAGTTATGCAGAAGTCAAAAGAAATAAATATCAAATACAGAGCCTTTGAAGAAACATGGTGTTAATAAAACAACAATTAATGTACTACTAAGTTCATGAATTTTGTAACTTGAGCCAATATGTCGCAATATTATTGACACCAGGCTGCCTCTATTGGCTGCCTCTGTTGGATCATTGGACTGGAATTGAGTGTTTGGCCAAAGTAGACTACCAGATTACATTTCTCTGTGTCCAACTATACTGTATACTTACCTTAGACTGTGCTGTTGACCAGATGGTCAGAGCTCCTTGAGCAGTCCCCTTATCCTGCTGTATTATGCCTGACCCCCTGACCACGCTTTCCTAGCAAGCCTGGATATGTGAAGAAAAAGAATTTTGTTCTAGTGTACACTAGTTTTTCACTTGAGTGGTTAAGAACAACTAATACCGCTACTAAATTTGAATAATATTAGTCAAAAGGCTTACATTTCACTAAAAGCAGTAGTAATGCGGGAGCACAAAGGATTACTAATTGTATCAATATCAGTATCAGTGATATTACGCAGAGGTATTTTCAATAGGGATAAAATGACATCACAGGCTTACATCTATGATCATGTCAAACATGTAGTCATTGAGTATCTACTAAGTACATTAATATGCAGTATGATTGACTTTGCATGTTAAATATATTGCAATTATTCTGCAGGGATTGTCCCCAGTATTGAATGCTACAAATACACGAACCTGAGGCCACCATTTACCTATGCCTCCATGATAAGATGGGTGGGTGAGCATTGTTAGTGTTTTTCCTAATGATAAAAACTTTAATCTTACTTTCCCTAATGTGAATTAATCACATTTCATTTTTATCTCGGTTTTTAGGCGATTCTTGAATCTCCTGAAAAACAGCTAACACTGAATGAAATCTATCACTGGTTCACACGCAAGTTCTTCTACTTCCGTCACAACACAGCCACATGGAAGGTACAAGGCACTATTTTTTTTCCTCTGTAACTCAGTGGTCTACAGTTATCACAACTATCTAACCAAACATATTTAACATGAGAACTGCTGACAGAAACACACAGATGTGAAAGCTCAATTTAACAAAGAAAAAACGAAAGAAAAAAATCCTTGTAGCACATGTAGCTGTTCAGTCCAGTATTTTGTACAGAAACCTGTTCAGGTATACAGATCAACATACATATATCTTACTTATTATTATTATTATTATTGTTATTATTATTCATTTTTTGAAATAATAATTATTATTCCACAATAGAATGCAGTCCGGCACAATCTAAGCCTCCATAAGTGCTTTGTACGTGTTGATGGAGGAAAAGGCTCTGTTTGGACTGTGGATGAAGCAGAATTTCTGAGACGGAGAGGGCAGAAGTTACACAGGTACACTATCCCAAAACTAACCATTCAGGACATAAATAATATTTGCACAGTGCAGCTGTCCAATATATAGAAATAATTACTATATTGCATGGCTGGACGTGATGCACATGAAATGCTTTGTTTGTCAGATTTAGAGTTCAGTTGTTTAAATGTACTAATACAAATTATTAGGGTTTATTTATCTAATAATAAGCAATTTTCCCCTAATTTTCTCTAGGGACCAAGACATGAGCTGGGTGGCACACTATTCAATGTTTTATTCTCGAAACGACATTCCTCATTGTTAAATGACATCGTAAGACATTCTGTGCAATGTCATAAATACCTCAAAGTGTATATTTCTATGAATCTATGAGTAATGAATCTATGAGTCTAATGAATCTATGAGTAATTGCGAGTTGCAATTGATTTTTAATAGGCTTCATTCTTGTTGACTTGCCAATATGACTAAACTGCCTATAAGCTTTTATGGAGTGAGAATTATTTAATTCAAATTTTCAAAAAAATAAAAATAAAAAATAAAAATAATAATTTTATCAGAGCATTTTATTGAACTGCAAATTATTTTGAAAGTGATTTTAAAAAAAGTGAATTATTAAATTAAATTAAAAATGAAAATTTCTAAATTTCAGTCTTTAAGCATATAATTAATTTCAGATTAATTAATGACAATAAAATAAAATATATACCTTATTGTTTTTATTATTAGTAGTAGTATTTTGTATGTGATTCCTGTTGGAATTATTTTAGCTTTTATTATTTTTACTTTTTTTTATGCAGAATGACAGATGTTCTACAGGGTAGATGCCTAAAATACTAAATTACATGAATTCTTGTTGTATTTCATTGTATTTAAATGGTCTTGACTGTCCTATTTTACAAAATAAAAAAAATATGAATTTGAAAGGAACACAGGTTTTTCTGTGTGTTATTCTAAACTAGCATAAGTAACCTGTGTTGACAGGAAAAGAGTTCTAGAGATGATTTAAAGGCTAAAGGTAAAAAATAAGCTGATCAGCTTTAATGTAATTATTATTTCCTGTTTAAAACCATGCAGTCAAGCCTGTCTTTCTCTCTGCCTTAACTTATTAATATAATGAAATAAAATTTTGCGAGGTTGAGTATCTTACGTCTTGTTTGCATCAGCCAAATACACTCCCTGTTTGGAAATCTTAAAGTGAATCACAGATGACAAATCGAAAGAGTAGATTGTATAAAGAATACGTTTTGTCTTAAAATGACTCCAGCGGGTTAAAAAAAAAATCACTTATACCACTTCAGCGCTGTTATTTCAGTGGTGAAAGTATGAACTCATCTCAGTACAAAATATTTGGTTTAGCTTTTCTAATTGAAATCTATTGGTGCAGGTGTTTGTTTACATTGAGCAAGTAGCTTATTGGTAGTTTATTTTAAAGTAAATTGTTCAATCTGGCCCCTAGCTGTTCATAATATCACTCATCATTTTAAATTTGACTTATGTTGCAGGTTAAACTTCAGGCAGGTAGCCTAATTACTGTAAACGTTTCGTTAAATTATGTCGATTTAAGACGCACCCAGAGTTTGACGCATGTGCAGTACGCTGTAAAAACTGTTCGCTGTCGGTTAATCATAATCTGGCACAAAACTGCTCGTACAGACAGAAACATTTCTGAGGCTGATTCTGGGTCATTCAATGTGTGAAACGTAAAGATATCATTAGAAGAGCGAGTTCTAACAAATAAAAAGACAAAACCTTTCTTTTTTATATAGATGTAAAAATTTTAAGTACAAAAAACAATCGCAAAATAGTTAATTATGGCTTTAAAAGCGTAAAAGAGATGCAGTTGTGTTGTTCTCAAGGTTCAGCTATTCTGCTTTATCATTGGCTAAGATGATTTTGCGCGGTGCAGCCTCAGCCAATCAGAGCATTGTTTTTCTTGTTCGTAAGAACATTTGGCTTCAGCCAAATGGCGAACGGAAGGACAAATTATAAACAAGTACGCGGAACTGGAAAACGCTGGGCCTTGTCACATATTTAAGTAAGATAACTTTACATTTTTTGCAGACCGAAACGGCAGGATTGCCAGTGCAGGGGAACAAGCATTTTATTTTCATAGTTAGCATACAACCGAGCTAGGCCTCTCAACTCTAGGTGTCTGGACGTAAGTGCTATGGCTAGCTAACTAGCTAGTTGGCTAACTTAGCTAATCAGTCAGATTACTCATAACAAATCAGTAAGTTACCAAGCAATAACTTTAAACTCAATAACAAGTGTTTGCGGCTAAATATACCATGAGTACAACGTCGGACAGCAGTGAAAAGTCGTCCGAATGTAGTAGAAAGAGAGGCGCGAGCCCGCGGCAGCAGGAGGACTCCCCGCTGTCCAAACAGCCCCGAGCCGACGAGGAGAGCGATGGAGAGACCGATGCCCGTGAACGCGCCGAAAAAGACGCGGGTCGATTAAAGCAACAAAATGGCGCATCAGAAAGTAACACCTCTCTTGAGCTTTCTGAAAGCAGAGTGCAAGATGCGAATGGGACAGAAAACGCCGGAGGGACTGAACGCAATGAGAGCTCTGGAGATGGAGAGCCTTGTGAAGGCCAGTTGGCGCGCTCAGATTGCGCAACGATAGTTGCAGCTGAAGCACTCGCGAGCCTCACCGCCGCCCGGGACCAGGGCTCTGAAGCACCTTGTTCATCCAAACAAGCCAGTACACAGGGCCGAGCCGAGCTGGAGTCGAGCGGGCGCGCGGAGGACAGCAGCTCGGCTTCCCCGCTGAGAGGTGTCGGTGGAGAGGTACGGGTGCGCGCGCGCCGCTCAAACGAGGTAGAGGATGAGGAGGACGATGATGATGACGACGACGACTCCCTCCCCGGGTCCTCCTTGACAGCCAGTTCGTCTGATGACGACGATGAGGATCAGGAGCGTGATGAGTGCGCCATCGTGTCGGTGCAGATGGCCCCCGAGCTGCGGCGCTCCGTCGCGCTTCTGGCGCACGTGCAGATGCGGCTGGACGCGCTGGAGAAGAAGGGCGCGCGCATGCACCGGCGCCTCGAGCTCAAGCTGGGCCGTCAGCGGCGTCCTCACCTCGAGCAGCGCGCTACCATCGCGCAGAGCATCCCGGGCTTCTGGCTCACTGCCGTATCCTTTTCTCTAGTTCGCGCAACCAGCGCTCTTCCACTTCCCCGCACTGTTCTGGTCCTTTCAGTGATCTAGATTCATTATGAGCAGTATGGCCCTTTTTAGTGTCCTTTGTAGTGTTATTAGTTTCTCGTGGGTGTTGATGAGGTATGTGCGTGGAATTAAATGAACTGGTTAGAAAGAAAGTAAATCAGCTGATCTTGTGCTTCATATAACTATCAGGTGCCTGCAGTCATGGTGGCCCTTTGCTGATAAGATATGATGCCTCTGCTTTAAGAACGCAGAGCATAGATTGTCTGGAAAGTAATAGACAAACAAATAAATAAGGAAAAATCTTTTTTTTTCTCTTAAAGCAAGTTTTCGAGATTGTAAATTATGCACTAAATCCAACATACATCTCTGAAAGAACATACAATAATTGTCCCTTTTTATGCTGCCTTGGCTTACTAATGTTTAATGTTCAGACACATGATACTTCTAGCTAGCTAAATCTATATAAAAACAAATAACTAAGCACAACAGTCATGCAGTCTCTGACATGATAAAGGAAGAATGGGATTTGTCAAATAACTTCTCCACCATACAAGAACCCACTTTTTTATATTTAAATATTTTGTTTGCTTAACCAAAAGCATTTCAGCTTCTCAATCACCCACACCTGTCAGCACAGATAGATGAAAATGATGAAGATGCTCTTAGCTACATGATCAATTTGGAGGTAAAGTACCCAGTTCTGTTTATCTGTGTCTAATGACATTTCAACCAGAATGATTAGATCTACCCTATTTACGAAATACAATTTTAATTAACACCCATTCCCCTACTGTACTCTGCACAGATCGAGACTTTCAGAAACAACAAACTCGGCTACCGGATATGCTTTCATTTCCGTCGGAACCCGTTCTTTCAGAACAAAGTCATAGTAAAGGAGCTCCATGTTGGATTGGGAGGTAAGATCACTGAACAGTGGGTCATTTCAGGGAATGGTCTTTATCTTGCATAATATTATGTAATGATCACTCTTGTGTTACTTTTTCATCAGGATCCCCAGTTTCTTTCTCAAACCCAATAATTTGGCATCATGGACAATCCTTGACAAGAAATGGAGAACCAAGGCGGAACTCACGAGGAGTTTATGAGAGTTTCTTCCACTGGTTTGATGACCATAGTAGTCCTGGAATGGATGAAATAGCACAGGTACAGTATAACTATGTGGTATATTTAGGTGGACAATTGCCCAGGAAAAGACAATTAGGTTTCCAATGTATTAATATATAAAATGATAGCTATATATAATCTATGATAGAAACAGATACAGAGATGTTGTTTGATTATTTCAGTGTGAAAGCGTATGACTCAGATGATGTTGTATGAGGTTGCTCTAAAATATGCACACAAAGTAAAGTAATTTGCATGCACAGAACCTGTTGTTGGTTTTGGTTGGTTGATCATGTAGATTAAGGTTTAATATTGAGACCACACTGTTCAATTGTTCCTCATTGTGTTGTAGATTCTGAAGGATGACCTGTACAAAGACCCTCTCAGGTACTACCTGACACCACTGTGGGAGCCACGGGAAAATGGCAGGTAATAAAATCCAAATTTTCAAAATTTTACACAGCTGTTCATGATTTTATTGTGCAGGGTTTTTTTAAATTATTATTATTATTTTTTATTATTATTTTTTATTTATTTTTAAGTATACTCCTAGTATTGTCATTTAGTAAGCCAAGGACAGAAAAATAGTTCATGCTTTACCTTTTAAACATGCTGTCTGAATTATTTTGCTAGTATATCCAAACCACCCCAAAACAGTAATGGAGATGAGTGTGTGATCATCTCGGACTCGGATGATGACGACCAGGAGCTGGTCAGCCAAGATAGACATCAAGAACAGAATGATGGGGAAAACAAAGATAAAAGTCGAGTGACAGGTAATTAACTAACATGATGTGCAAAAATATACATATATGGGACGTTCAAGTCAAACTAGGACTTGTAATGAAATTTCTTGTGAATGAACGCTGAAATAATATTTACAAAAACTTCAAGCACAGTACAGTAATGAGACTCTTAGCCACAATAATTTTTTTTTTTTTTAAACGTGAATGGTGCAAACATTAAAGCATGTCTGCTAATGATGATCTCAGTCGAGGTGGCTCGTGCCCACTGCAGTCGTTCCCATGGATATTCACTGAATGGTATGCCTGTTTCTTGAAAATCGACAGGGAACTTGTTGCCAGCTTGCGCTATATCTCTCTGTGGGAACTGTACACACATTCATTAACGAACAACACTTGTACTTAACAGGAACTTGGCTGCAAGTCATTTCCACACTCCCCTTACAGTCCTGACCTTGCTTCAAGCCATTTCCACATGTTAAGGCCATTAAAGGAGTTCCTGGGTGGCCAGCGTTTCAGACGTGAAACAGGCAGTCTGAACATGTCACCGACTTTCTACCTTGATGGTATCCAAGCACTAGTGAACTACATTAGAGTAGCAGGGAATTGTATATATTTAAAAAAAAAAATAATTTTAAAGGTAATATTTACCTTATAAGTGTGTGCTGTTATTCTTTATAATTGGAAGTCCTGGTTTGACTTGCATGAGCCTTGTACTTTAAATGTGATTTGTAATTTATGGAATACATAAATTAATGGGAGAATATGCTGCAAAGTCAGGAACTTCTATTTTGTTTGCAATTGTGATAACTAACCTTGTAAGGTTTGTTTAAGGTTCTGGTGACAGTGACCAAGACGGAGTGGAATCCTCAACTGAGGAGAGACAAGAAGAGGAAGTAGATATAGAGGAAATAGATGAGGTGTGTCACTCAGCCAGCAGTGAGCTCAGAGAGCTGGGCCAGGACGAGGAAGAGGAAGAAGATATCGAAGTTAATGAAGATGAGGAGAAAGAAGAAAACTAGCAAAAGTGTGCATACAAAGATTATTATTCTTTAAGCAAATTACGGACTCATTAGGGCATTGTTATTGCAAGTAGCTGAATCCTGTCTGAAATGTACAGTATCATGTCAGCTTTAAAAAAAAAAAAAAAGGCAAAAATGGCTGTTGTAATATAAGCTAATGCAAGATGACGTCATTAATATTTTGCTACAAAATACAGGATGTAGATAAGAAAAACTGGAAGGTTTAATATGAGGTATGTTACATGTCAGTGTAATCATGTGTACAGTCTCTGTGTTGTATCCATTCCCAATCCACTTTAGCTCTTACATTTTTAGTTTAAGCAACAGTAAAATGTTTAACAGTGAACACTGTTAAAATGCACTTTTTTAATGCATGTTCTCTTTTCAGCTATATGGGCAACTATTATAACTCAGTTACATAGCCCAGTTAAAATTTTCCTGATGGCCCATAGCATTGTTCAAGTTTGTTTTTCATGACATGCTTCTGCAGAAGAGCCAGAAGTCTGACTTGCATTTTTTTTCATTTTATTTTTTTGTTTCATTTTTAACACAGAATTAAATTCTTGCTATGCATAAGGATTTATACGACCAATACCACAAAATCAAAACCCTTTAACCAGATTTGTTGATTGTCAGTTTGCTATTCTTTAAGATTTTGTGGTAATCATTCTTAAAGGGTGTGTTCTAAATAAATTGAAACTAGATGCACTTAGTTTTGAACCAAAACTGGACCACTCAGGGATGTTTATTACAGTGAATTCTGTGTTTTTATTGGGTATCATAAGATGCGTTACTCTGGTCTGGATTTGTTAATAGTTATTCAAATTTTTAGGTAAATGGTTATAGATTGATATCTTTTTGTTTGTTTGTTTGTTTGTTCGTTTGTTTGTTTATAAGAATAAGCAGATGGAAACACTTCTGCCACAAGGAACTACTTTTCTGTGCATGGTAGGAAACTTCAGCACTAGTTTGGACTATATGGCAGCTCTGTTTATAATAACGGCACTCAAAAATAGATGGCAGCACACTGTTGATACACATGCATGAACGTGCTATAAGCAGTCCCAAGCTGTAATGTAGTCATATCTTTTTTTCTTTATTTCTTTCTTTTCTTTTTTTTTTTTTTTTTTTGCATCATAGTAATAATAATAATAAGGAGCTCATTAAACCATGTGGTGTGGTCTAGCATTATCACTAATCTTTTATTTTAATGATACATTTATAACACGTAAATTTACATTTGTACAAGTGTGTATATGTAGGACATTTGTAATTTGTTTCTGTAATGTCATAGGCAGTGCTGACTTCCTGCTGTAAACCACACCATGCTTAATTTTATTATTATTTATTTGGATTCATAATTAATTAACTGCCACTTATGATGATAATCATGCCTTGTCCACATACAACTTAATTTTTGGTTGGCGAAATCTTCAAATACTAAGTTTATACATTGAAGATGTTTGTTGCAAGTGTAATTTCTAACCCTTCATCGAGGGGTTTCTAATTTGTTAATTTTGTAATTTTAAAGTGTATTTGACCTAAAGCACCAGAAGAGAATGCTATTTTTGTGTGGTAAAGTTTATAGCTTAAAGGTTTAACATATATGGTATGATTTGTCTTTAAGTAAATGTTCCTTTTTAAAAAACAAAAAAATAAAGGTTTTTATTTGTTTCTTTTGTGTATACTATAGAAAAGCTTTTTGCTCCACACAGCAGCTCCTACTATTATGTCTTGCTTTATTTATTATTATTATTATTTTTATTTTTCAGAAAAAATGTTTTCTTCAGAATGGTTCCATCATGGTATTGTAATTTGGGGTTTCCTCAACATTCCCTCAACAACAAAATTTCATAGATTTCTTATCGCCTCTTTGCCATAAGCTGTAGCTTGATAAGGAGCTTCCAGACAATATTGGCAGTATCTAACACACACACTCACTTTAAACAAATTAACTGGCATAGCTATAAATTAACATATTTACTGTTTTACTTTTTTTTTCTTTGCATTTTAGCAAATTATCCTGAGGTCTCGACTTATCTAATGAACTTAACTCAAGAATGCAAAAGTGTGTTTTAACTGGGCCACTGGAGGAAAAGGCGAGAGCACATAAACAACAGCATGTTAGAAACAGCAGTTAAAGGGAGTCCCACACTGTCAGAAAAAAAAGTGTTAACTGTACTATTTCCTCAGTCTTTCTGCTAGAAAGGTACACATACTGTCTTTAATATGCTTTACATTGTGCCTTTCTTTTAAAAAATGCACTATAGAGACATTTCCATGTGAATAATATATATATTAAAGATAGAAGAACAAGGCACCTTTTTATTAGACAAGGTAATACTTTTATTAACCTTGGTTTATGGTTTTTCTCCCTAGGGTTCCCCAAGCCTTTGTCTTTCACAGGCTTGAATTTGTTTCTTTTTCCGTTAGGGGGCAGTATAGCCATAATGATATTCTGTTATGAAGAAGGGTAAATAAAACAATGGTACGGCCTGGATGGGGTGCCAATGCACTACAGGGCAATGTTGGCCTATTTATCTTTAAACACAATTTCCTAAATAAATAAATTTATACAGAATGTCCACATCACCCCACCTTTATTCTTCCACAGTCACTACAACATGGTCGTCAAAAGTGGGGTCCTGGGATCCATAAAGCATAACATGTTTGTCTGGTTGCTCAAAGTGAATGGTTTTATTTCAACAAACCTCACACTAGTGTCACACTAATGGTCATTGCTGTAAAGGGAAGGTATATTGCGCAAAGACCTAAGCTCAAGCACACGCACACACACAACTTGCAATTTTCGAAACCCTAATCAACCTACGCGTATGTCTTCGGGCTACAGGAAAAGCAGAGCACTAAGGAGGAAACCCACAAAGCACTGAGAGTACATACAAGCACCACATACATGAACCAAGATTTAAACTCCCAACCGTAGAGATGCAAATCAACCATGTCATGCCATCTTTTATACAACTGCAAAGAATAACAACAAAGTCTTTAACAAAAATCTGCGCACAAATTCAAATCAATGTTTAGTGTTAAACATTTCTTACGATATACAGGTATTAGGTAATGTTGCCTAACTATTGGTTATTAGTAACTGAGGGTAGTATTTAATGACTACTAAACACAGAATCTTGACACAAGGGCTTTTCACACAGCCTTGATTTCAGGGCAGGCCTCAACAGAGCAGAGCGGGTGTTGCAACGGAGCACTTAACCACATTTTATTCCTTATTTAATGCAATACTATAAATATTCCACCAGCAAAGACCTGCCCAGATTTAAAAAAAAAATAAATAAACGTAGGGCTGGAAATTGGGCCGTTTTTATAGTACATGGACGTTTAGCACACAAGATTATGGGGTACGTTTGTCTCCTGCTGTCACCACTAGCAAATGTGCAATCCTTTTGAGTAGCTACCTTGTGATGTCATTCTTCAAAATAGCGAACCCACATAAACATAAACCCCAGATTATATTTAATCTTGGGCAGGATCGCCGTAATGATCTCCAAATAGACTTCACAACTTATTTATTTATTTATTTATTTATTTATTTATTTTTTATTTTTAATGTTAATTGATGTTTAATGTTTGTTTCTTGTTTATTGATGAGTATAACACATTTTTATGGCTCATGGCTCAAACCCCAGCCACTCAGTCCCAAGGATGCATCAGGAAGGGCATCCGGCATGAAACCTGTGCCAAGTTGTGTGTGCGGACCCGATGGACTGCTGTGGCAACCCCTCAACAGGAACAGCTCAAAGACGAACAACATCTTTATTATGTATAGTTACATATCTGTAGTATGTAAGATTTGTTTCTATACAGTACCAGACAATCGTTTGGACACAAGTTTGGATTTTTTTTTTTTTACATTCTAGTAAAAAATATTGGAGATTCTCACACTATGACATAACAAATGGAATCAGGCAATTAAGCAACAACAGCAACAATAACAGTCAGTTAAACTTTTGATTGATAGTGTATAAAGTGCACATTAATCATAATAGTTATTACTACTATTACTAATTGTAAAAAATGATGGAGCCATTGGAAGTTTTTTTTTCCCTTTAAAAAAATTACAAACATTACATACGCATTCTGAAATGTTGTTGGACAATGCTTAATCAATTGTGCTATATTAATTCTACAGTATAACCTATTATTATACTTACGTCTCCTTTTTAGGATCATTAGGAATCATGCTTGTTCTATCATGCTGTCCATAGGGACCAAAAATGTTAATGATAAAGTTTTGTTTCTGCTCTGGAAGATGAAAGTGAAAACACATGGTTAAAGCGAAGAGACACAAATAATGAAATATGATGGCAAGAGAAGGGCTGAAAAAAAAAACAGTAGGAAAAGGGCAAGTGAGATAAATGGTGAAACATTTTAGCCGGGCATTCCGGAATGTGAATGTATTGTTGAATCGATAAACAATTCTTGTTACAAATGTAAAGTATTCGCAGCCACTTCAGCGCTTCCTCTGTGCTCCCTCCATGCGGCCTAATGCTGTATTTTTCTGTACTGTTCAGTGAGTGTACAAGAACAGGAAGGACTTTAAAAAACAGAGAATATGCACATGCTCAGTGCTTCAGTGTTAACTGTTAATGCATAATCATCAGAGCATATTGCATATGAAAAACAAAAGCAACATCCTGTCCATAAACAGAGACAGAGATTGATACACACACACACACACACACACACACACACACACACACACATATATATATATATATATATATATATAGAGAGAGAGAGAGAGAGAGAGAGAGAGAGAGAGAGAGAGTACTAAAACAAGCATGTGTGTACCATTTCCACTGGGCCTCCTGAAAAAGAGGAACCTTCACAGAGCTGAATAGCCAAACTCTACCTCATGCTAAACAGAGCAGCACACACTCACACACATACATGCATATACCGGAGCTTTTAGCAGCCCCAAATCTTCCAGTAGTGCATCCATCTTTCATAAGACATGGCATTATCACACTACTCCATTCTGGCCCCCTCTAGGCTAACGCTAAAATGCTGACAGATTGATTGCCATAGACAGATGTGCAGGACACTTCTGCACGTCACACATTTTCACATTCACATGGATCCTTCATGTTTGTTCGGACTTTTCTGACTGAAGTTTGCTCATAAGCTAAAAGGATTTGCTTGCTGGTTATTGTTGGACGGAACTACCGGAGACTGAAGGACCAGGATAAAGGAATGTGGTTATGCCGTGTGTTTGAAGTTACTGCTTTAAGGTGAGCCGGGGCACACAAGCACACGCTCTTACATGCATGAAGGCACATACACATTCTTGTGCAGATCTATACAATGTCTTGGTTGCGCACCTAGAGGTCATGTGACAGGAGCATGTTTTCATACCTCTTATTCCTTTGATCTTTTATCAAGCTCCAGGTATCGTATTCATCTTAGGGTCTGTGCCTTCATTCCCACCTATGTGTGACATGTACATACATCTATTGACTAGCTGTATACAGTATGCATATCTGATGGCTCACCTCGGTGCATTTAACAAAGCTATATGAACAAATAGAAATATGTGCAAGGTTTTGAACATATATGTGCATTTAAATTTACAGTTAGGCTGATGCTTATAATCAATGGGACTTAAGAATTGTTAAAAGTGAGCAATTATATGTACTTGTTACAGTACATGAGATCTTGGTTAACTGTAACTGTGCTTTGTACAATCAAATCATAGTAGTATATTTGAGAACACATAAAGCCTAGTATTCTAGTATTATGCCTTATTTCTCTAGTATTATGACTATAGTATTGAAATGAAATATTCACCCTCATTAAATTGATTTTTGATCACCACAACAGCGTAAATAAATAGTAATGCTTTTTACCCCAGTAGAACCTTCCTGGCAAAAAGTCTACACTTCAGGCACAGAATGTTTAAACAATGGCAGAAATTCCTGAACCAGTGGAGACTCATGAACTTCCCTGGGCTGAGTTTATCAGATTTATTCAATTTCATAATCTGCAAATTGCACATGCCAAAACCTGGGAGATATTGGCATTTTACAGTTCAGCATCCAAATCTGAAAGAACATGTGCAAGTATGCTATTAGCTAATTCACTAAGCTAGACTAGTTTGACCTTTTGATGTTTTACTGTATGAAAGCTCAGTGTTAATAATAATTCACTTTCGCATTCAGCAGCAGGTGCACGTTTTGATACAGTTTATTGGTAATGCTCATGATAATGCATAAGACATGTTTGCTACGTACTGTAGATAACATGAACTATCACCGAGTCAAAAGTATGGACACGCCTTCTAACTCCATGGTCTTTCCTGATTTTTATTTCTTTCTACACTACAAAACATTGCCCAAGACATGCAAAATGTACAATGATCTCATTTGCACAGTTGATATTGAGATGTTTTTGCTACTATAAAGCCTTCATAAAGGCCCTAATCTGATCTGCTGTTAATTGGTGATTTATGAGGCTTATGAGGTGTTTATGAAGTTTTGCTTTTGCTTTCCTGGAATGGTCTTCATGAGAGCCAGTTGCATCATGGTGCTTGATGGATTTTGCAAATGCACTTGACAATACTGTTCTTGCTAGAACTATTCCAGAATAGCTGACAGCTGAGTCTTAAAATAGGCATATGTGTTATTTCATAATTTAGAAGAAAAAAAATCCAGTATTGTTCTAGAATGTAGAAAATAAATCCCAATTTTGACTGGTACTGTATCAAGCTACTACTGAAACTTCTTCAGCATGTGTCTAATTTAGGTCACTTGGTAAGTTACCATACTATTATTGTTCAAAAATGCATTCCTCAGACATAAAACATTTTCTGAGTAGTTGTGTCAAATGTACAAACATATATAAAATCATTACTCATGTGATTTTTTTTTATCGCCTCAGTTATTTACACTTTACTAAACTATTACTACAGTAGCCGTCTTTTTACTCAGGTTTTTTTTTTTTGTACCTTTGTTGCTTGTGCTGTAAGTGAGAGGGTAAAAATCCAAATACCTGAGCAGTTAAAGGTTAGGAGTCTTGTATAAATGCCTTACAGTGGTTCTCTGTCAACCCTGAACTCAGTCTTACTATCTTAAAACCTGATCCTTAGAGCCACCTCCTGTAAGACACCTCACACAACGATAATCCAGGACTTTCTCTGAACAGAGCAAGATCGAAACCAGATACAGTTATAACCGTGTAAACCTGCTCCCTTGAGTGCACTGTGAACAATTTACCATTTAACCTAAGGAGTGTTCGTAGTTCTCCATAGTCCACACTGCTTTATTTCCCACAGATGATTCCCAGGAAGGCAGCACAGAAAACTGATTCACTATCCCCAGTTTCCACATGAGCTGCTCTCTTGTTGTCTGGTGGGTTTCCTGGTTTTCTGCTTTCCTTCAGGCTACCAAAAAGATGCTTAGTTGTAGAATGGCAAAATAACATTGTCCCTAACTGTGACAAGTTTTCCAGAAATCTAATCAAGGCCCAGATCAAACGCTTCAAAAAGATCAAAGCTTAAAAAGCTTAAAAGGGTTAATGGTTCATAATTGACAACATATTAAGAGTTTGAATGTGATGAGCAAGAAGTGAAAAACCAAAAAAACTGTGTCACGCTATCCATCCAGGACATATGTTTGGCATTGTTTTTATATGATTTTATATGTGTGCACGTTTCCAGGAACCACCATTCACCAAGTGTGGGTATGAACAAATGGTCTGCAATTGTGTCAGGCCACATGTCATTTCAGAGCCAACATTCAGTACCTTATAATAAGGTCTGACTACATACTGTATGAACACATAAACCCTTCAATTAGTTTTGTTCACAGACCACATGAAGGATCGGTCATAGTGTTTGGCCTTTGACATGAACTGAATGCTGCAGGGAGTGAATGGGAGAGGAGCTCGGTCCTGGAGCTCAGGGCCGCGGTGGGTGAATGAGGCACGGAAACCTGAACATAAAGCTCACATTTTAGTCACTTCCTCAGAGGGAACTAAAGGATGCCTCCCACAAGGAGAGAGAAAGACAAGAAACCACCTCCACATCCGCACTGCACTACAAAAGGAAGAAAGAAAGAAGAGAGTTATATGGCACACCTCAAAGCAGGAGGTGGAAAAGAAGACTTCACTGTTCAAACAGTCGCTGAAGGTCAGCTTTAAGGACAAAATGAAGAAAGGAAAGCTACAGAAAATGGTCTACTGAACAAATACTAAAGACGGCTATCGAATGAACAAGTACAATATACTGTTTGATGGATATAAAGAGGAACTGTACCTAATTCCCAAGTGGTGAATTATCACTTTAACTATCCTGTGGTCTTCATATAAGTCGCAATAGGGATGTGGCCATAATAACATACTACCTTCTTAAATAGTAAGCTTTGTCAACGCTGTACACTACCTATGATTATATTCACATGGACCGGCAAGGCTACGTCCAAATTCACAAACTACTGCACTAAAAAGCAGACCGTGTCTAAACAGAAGTCTGTGTATACGTGGCATACTATTTTGACATGGAGCACTGTGTGAATGTAGCTTAAGAAAAATGTGATCCTTTGAATTTGACACAGTGGAGATATTAATACACTGGACTGTCTCACCCATTGTCAAAGTAAACACGCGTGCACGCACACACATACACACACACACAAGCACACACAAATGGTTAAGCACTCTTTGAGGCCTACACAACTGCACTGAGACAATTTTCCGTGCGGGAGAAATGCCTTTTCAGCAGCACCCCTTTCCACCCCCTGGTGATTTTTTTTGTCTCCGTTGTCGTTAGAGGCACAAATGCCAAGCGAAGAATCTGGGGAATTTTCTAACACTTCATTGCCCTTTGGTGCCCTTTGGTGCCCTTTTCTAAGTGTTTCCTCTACAGGGGCCTCTTGTTCAAAATGTGACAGGTGACAGACATTTGTCGGTCACACAAGAGCTTGTTCAAGAGCAACCAGACTGTATAGAAGACATCATTTTAAGATGCAGCATAATAATATATGTTAAAGTCAAAAGAACAATTATAATATATGATCCAAATGACAAGCGATAAACATATAAGCCAGCAATGAAACGCCACAAGTTTGGCAGAATATGTGATAAAATTGTATAAATGTAAATCAAAACTGTCCCTCTCAATGTGATTTATGATTTATGTATGATTTATATTTATACAAGAATTTTTATATTGATTTATGAAATTCATTTATTCCATTTATTTACTCCTAGAGATGATCACATCAATATTTGATTCTGCTTAAAAAGATGCTACCCGTTGTTTTTATTGTTGCATCATTTACATTATACAAGTTTTAAAAGATGCTCTTTATTTTCATCCGGTGTATATACTTAGAAAAGTCTTCTATCTCAGCAAAAGCACATCATATTGAGAATGCTGAAAAGCATTTATATATTATATATATATATATTTATTTAAATAGATAAATAAAATAGCCAAACAAGAGTAAAAGGATTAGGACTAATTTAGCATTTTTAGTTTATATTTTTGTTAAGTACGCTAGTATATTACCATTTTTTTTAAATAATATATGTCTTGGGGTACTGGAATTTACATGATCATGAACTTAGAGAACTGGAGTTAACATGTTGACCTGATGTCCAACTTTGCTGTAATATCCATAAGTGTAAATAATGCAATTACAGAAAATTTACAAAAAAATGCATACAATGCAAATGTATACAATTTCCCTTTGGGATTAATGAAGTATCTATCTAAGTGTGTTAATGACTATATGCATGGTGTTTTGTGATGGACTGGCATCCCATCCAGGGTGTATACCTGTCTCACAACACCGCCCAGGGTAAAGTGTTAGTAAAGATGAATTAATTAATAATTCCCATTAACTTAAATTTTTTTTATCTATCTATCTATCTATCTATCTATCTATCTATCTATCTATCTATCTATCTATCTATCTGTCTGTCTGTCTGTCTGTCTATATATCTGTCTATGTGTCAGTCTATATATCTGTTTATCTGTCTGTCAATATATAGGTCCGTCTATCTATCTATCTATCTATCTATCTATCTATCTATCTATCTATCTATCTGTCTGTCTGTCTGTCTGTCTATAGATCTGTCTGTAAATGTATAGGTCTGTCTGTCTATCTTTTTTTCAGTTATACAGTTGATTGTAGTATGTTGATAAATACCAAAACTTAAGCCCATGCTAATTACTCTATCTATCTATCTATCTATCTATCTATCTATCTATCTATCTATCTATCTATATTCCAGTTATACAATTTATTACAATAATTTAATACAATTTAAACATGAGTCTGTCTATCTATCTATCTATCCATCTATCTTTTTTCAGTTAGACAATGGATTGCACTATGTCAATAGCTACCCAAACATAACCCTATGCTTATGGCAGTTATTCAGTCCAAAGTTTCACCTTGATATGGTTGAACATCTTGATAACCGTGTGCGTGTGTGTGTGTGTGTGTGTGTGTGTCATTTGTCATTATGGGTGAACATGCCAGTGATTTTGCCAGTAAATACAGTTCCTACTCTTGCAGTAGTCTCTGTTATTAGTTGTGTGACTGTGTATTATTCCTGTTATTCTTTATTAGTTTAGGAAACGTGTCACTGCTCGGTGTGGAATGAGTTAAGTGTGTGCGTGTGTGTTGGGAGTGGGAGTGTGACAGACAGGGAGACGTTACATGGGATCCAAGCAGTGAACACCTGCCTTGGCTTTAAAAAAAAAAAGGAGGGAAGAAAAACCCGGGAGGTTGGAGTACAGTTTACGTGACACAGGAGCTTGTTTTCTTTCTCCTGGTAGTTATCTTTCCTCAGACAGTCACGAAAGCAGTGAAACACCCAGTTTGTGAGAATTTTTGCATTTGTCGAGGTTTGGGAGATAAGTGTGTGTGTGTGTGTGTGTGTGTGAGAGAGAGAGAGCGAGAGAGAGAAAGAAGCAATACCTCTCTCTCCTCTGCTTTATCTCTTCTCCTCTCACAGGAGCCGCGACGCCGCATCGATCGCCGAGAGCAAAGCGCTCACTGAAAACAAGTCCAAATCACTGGAGCGCTTTCATTTTTCAAAAGTGAATCACTATTGGACGGAATATATATTGGTCTTTTTTTTTGTTGTTGGTTTTTTTTTGTTTTATTTCTTCTTTCTTCCTTTCTTTCCCAGACTGAGGAATAGCTATCACATCGAGACTAAGAGGAATGTGGTGATAAAAATCTCACCTGCGCAAAAAAAAAAAAAAACCCAAAGTCCGCGCGCTGAGCTCTCCGTTCAGCTCTGACTCCTGACAGAAGGCTTGGAGGCAACGAATACAAACACACACACACACACACACTAGGTAAGATTTATTTCCTTTCTTTCTTTAGGCCACTTTGGGGTTGGACAATGTTTCGTTCGGTCTTTCGTGTCATTTCAGTGGTTTTGTTGGAAAAATGGTTGTCACTTCACTTCGGTGGTTTCGTCATGAGTGTAGTACAGCAGGAGCACAGCAATGTTTCCACTCTTTAACACGCAGTCACATCCATAACGGGAGGGGGACAGGGACTAGCTGAACACTTCGACTGAGTGTGTTAAATGAAGTTAAAAGATCACTTTCAGCCATCATCACCCTTTTTTAATTTTTTAATTTTTAAAGAAGTCAGTATAATGTGATGAATATATACAGAGACAGCCAAAAACATGTATAGAAATTTGTATCAATATTTTATTACTAAATTTATTGCTATACGTTATATATTGATATATAGTATAATAATTTGATAATATGATTAATATCATATATATCATAGTATATATCACACACACAAGCAAGAAGAACTCCAATGACAAGAAGAATATTCTGTGTTCTGATAGATAAAGGTGAAAGCTGATTTATACAACACCCACAAATTTATACGCACTTTATATATATATAGATATATATATATATATATATATATATATATAGATATAGATATATAGATAGATAGATAGCTATATGCCTCTCTTCTGATGGTCACATCATAGCATCAACAATGGTGACACCGTTATTATTGACAACTTTAGATGAAACATAATGCTACACATTTCTGCCCTAGATAACAACTGTTGAATAACAATACAATTGTGTAAACATGTATTTATGTACTGTATGTATAAATATACAGTATATACACTCCCATGGGGCACATATACTGTAGAACTACAGAACCAAACAAACCTAAAACCTTCTGTAGACATCAACAGGATCCATTTAACTCCTAATGTTCACACCCCAGTCACCTTCACGACTAAGTTCAAGCTAAATTGCTCACATTAAATTTGCTGTAAGGGGGGCTTCGCAGAGCAATTAGTAATATCCTGCTGACCCAAAAGAACTCCTGATATCTAAATACCCGAGGGCTAGTCTGCACACCACCGGGTTATTTAAAGATAACCCTCGTTCAGCGCCAACGTTTATGTAGATAAACCTAATTTCTTATCAGACCTCTAAGGAACATAATCTTTACTAACTAGATACAGTTCTGTAAAAATATTCTGATATTAAGGCAGGAGATGAACACCCTTTTTAATGATTCAGTCCCAGGTTTAAGTTAGTATACTTATGTGGAGCAGAATGTAATGGAAGTCATAGATTTCAGCTTTTAGTATCCATAATTCATACGCCGCCCATTCCAGTAGAGTGCTATCATCTATTATGTATGCGGACTTGAAAATATAACAGTCTGTACCTGTCAGTTTCCACTTTGGGAACTGTTGAAGCAGCAAATGGGCCGCTTAACAAGGCTTTAACTTCAGACTCGTCTGGTTGCATATTGCATGGCGTTAGTGCACACAGAGGGGGTTGTTACCATCAAACCAATCAATATTTATACTGTAATGTGTCTGTGTGTGTGTGTGTGTATTGTTGATTGGTACATGCAAATATGTATATATGTTCTTTGGGGTGCACCTTCAACATCTGTAATAGATAACGTAAATGTCTATACAGTGTATGTGTGTTAATACAGTTAGGGGAGAATTTATTTTACTGAAGCCTGAGAACAAATTACACTTTTACTAAGTGTAATTTTGTGCTTTAGTGTTCAGCTGTTAGGACAGTAAGCAGTATATATTATTCATAAACAGGCTAACATGCACGCAGTACATAATATACATATAGATTACTCCAATAATGAGCACTGAATGAGCAAAACAGCTTCTCTACGTGTGGTGTCTAGCACTCATATAATTAAAAGACGTTCTTGTTGTGTCCTGAAAAAATCGCTTTTGAATTCCCGCAGGGTGTGAAGTCCTTTTATAGAAAACCTGTTCTCAATACTCGAGTTTATTAAGTGGCAGCTCTAAATTTCTCTCAGAGAGAGAGAGAGAGAAAGAGAGAGAGTGAAAGAGAAAGATAGAAATCTTGGCTAATTACATGGGGATTGAGATTTTTACTTCAGCACCTCAGCAGGTGGAAACATGACCCACACCGACCTTATTTTCCCAGCCTCAGGCTTGTGTTTCTATAGACATATGTCAGTGAGTTTACTTCTGCATGCGTGCATGTGTGTGTGTGTGTGTGTGTGTGTGTGTGTGTGTGTGTGTGTGTGTGTGTGTGTCTCAAAGGATAGGAATATCTGACAGTTTTGACTGTGTGGGTGCTGCTTCTTTGAAAGATCCTCACAAGTACTGTAAGACACCTGGGTAGGTGTGTGTGACTGTCTGTCTGTCTGTTTCTGATTCTGTTTATATTCTCTTGCGGTTGAATAGTTGAGCTGAGCCGTATGTGTTATGAACCTATGTATGTGTGTCTGCCACACCTTCCCACAGAAGCAGTGCCAGAATCAACATGTGAAAGCACCTGAACGCACAACCTGTGCTCACAAACACTGAGTGAGAAGGAGCCAGATCTGATCAAGCAGCCCAAGTCTGATATTCAGCCAGGGGAGCACTCAAGAAAAGAGAAAAGTTGAGGTGAGGAGATGAAAAAGACGAATAAAAAGATGTGAGATAAAAATAGGCAGCGAGAAAGCCCTGTCGCACGCTTAACCCCCTCACTGGATGAGTCACTGACCCAAAACGCTATTAGTTTTTTATCTTTTTTTGCTTTCATCACTGTAATTTCCACCACACTTCAATCCTCCTGCGCTTATGAACTTCTTTGCAGCACGCTTCGGGCCCGCCGCAGGCTGACCTGCTGCGATTTCCATCTCTCCTGCGCTATAGGCGTATCCATCTCTAAGGACGGTGCCGAGAGATTATTATCAGATCATTTCCTCACGCTTTCAGTCCTCTTTCACTCTTAACTCCTCTGCTCTTTCACACCATTACTCATTCACATGTCCCCTCTTTCTTCACCCATCGCTCCTTCCTTCGATCCTTTGGTTTGGGCATGTAGTGCATTCCGAGACAAGCCTCTAGATGCGTTGAATGTGAACTCAAGGCTGGTGCATAGAAAGATTTACAGACAGACACTTCCAGAGAGGACTTTATTTATTAGGTGGAGGTTGTTTGGCAAGTCAGATAATGAGATAAGCATATATAATGCCGGCCCTAAAATTATTGGCACCCTTTAAGACAATGGGCAAGAGTTAACATGTTACCCAGTTATTAGACATTTCTACTTGAGGTTAATACTTCCTTTGAATTTGAATGTCTTTTCCTAAATAATAATAAAAGTATAGTTTCTCTGAAAAGGTAAGGACATGGTTATAAGCCCAATTAAAGTTAAATGCAAATTAATTATCATCCCTTGGCATCACCGTGGCAGTTGAAAATGGTTGTTAAACTGCATAATTTGGGTAATGGATTGGAAAATGTTGCAAAAAAAAATAATTCTAAAATGCTATGCTTTAACTTTGCTGTTACATTTGGAATTATGTAAATAAGTTCAGATAAAAGCAAAATAGAAGACTGATTAAAACTGAAAGATCAAAAACTGGTTATCATAAAAAATTCCCCACACCTGCTACAAAATATGATAATATTGTAGATAGATGATGCTTTGGGCCGTCTGGCATCCAGAGGCTCCAGGATTCTCTAAAAGTACTGGGATACGTCCTGCAAACGTGAATCCGAATCAACTCTGAAATGGAATTTGTCTATCCTATTTCAATCATTTTAAACATTTTCTTAAATTATGTGACTTATGTGAAATTCTAAGAACATTTGACACTAACATACATGTCAATGTGAACAGTAAGTAGTGAACATGGAATTTCTCTGAGGTGAGTTTTACGAGTCAGTGGAGTGCACGATAAAACAGTCACTACATAGCGTTTCAAAACTCAGACGCAAGTAATACGACTACAAAAATAGTTAAATGTTAAATTATTTATTAAAGTAAAATATGCATGGATAGATTTTACTTTGGAGCGCATGTGTGGAGTGAATCACAAGGATTTTGGACATACTGTGGCACACAATGGCACAGAAGAGCACAGTAACTATGGAGAAATAGAACTACTGTACCTAATGATGTATAGGGCAAAGTTCTCTGTCTAATTTGCACATTGGGGCAAAATAAAGAGTCATACCATACAATACGGTTACAGTATTAGCTTTATAGTTCCTAATACTCAAAATACCTAACATAATAAATGTTTAAGCCCACACGAGTGATATATGATCCAGTAGTTCTGCACAGATCACAGATCACTTACAGAGTTTGAAGGCAGGTTGGGTGGCAGAGCTTATTTTATGCCATTCCACTCATGTATCCGTCTTTTGAGCACTGAAGTGTTGTACTGTATAGGCCATGCACACATTAGCCAGGTGGAGGCTTTCTAGAATTAGTATGAGAACTTCAATGTTGCAGGCAGCTGCCAAAAGTCAGAAGTCCTCTCTATTTCATTAACTTTGCTGTGTCTGTGTCAGTGTTTTAAAACACGTACTGTACATACTTCTCCAACATAAAATGTATTGCATGCGCATATAAGGTGGATTTGATTATTTTTCTGAACTGTATCTGCAAAAGAAAAAAGTAAAGTACTGTTAAAAAGTCATGAGCCACCCCCACACATATAAAAAAAATCTAAATGACAGATTAAATTAAAGAAATGGGAACAAAAGGATGCAAAGTGTGTAATGATCCAATTTAAAAATAGTTTCCCATCTTGTCTGTTCCAACCACTCAGAATTTAGCATCACCAGTATACTAATCACTGGCCTTATCATCTGTACCTGTTACTCACTGGTTCATGCCTTACAAGTTAGATTTTTTTATTGATTTATTGATTCATAGGTCAGTGGTATGGTGGCTTAGTGGTTAGCACTGTTGCCTTGCACCTCCAGGGTTCGGGTTCGATTTCCGGCCAGGTTCGATTCTCCCTGTGCTTGGTAGGTTTCCTATGGGTAGGTTAGGCTGATTGGCTTTCCCCAAAATTGCTCTTAGTGTGTGAATGAGTGTTTCCTGTGATGGATTGGCATCCTGTCCAGGCTGTATGTACCCTGTCTCATGCCCTAAGTCTCCTGGGATAGACCACCGTGACCCTGTATACAGGAGAAAGTGGTACAGGCAAAAAATAAGTGTGATTCATACGTCACTGTGTGGCTTACCCCTGAAACTAGTCAGGTACAGGGACTGGACTGAAAATGAGAGACAAGCTAGACTTTTAGGAAGCCGGAGGAACTATTCCTCAAGACTACATTAAAATACAAGAAAGAAAGTCTGACTCTTTGGAAGCAAACTATAAAGAAATGAAGGGGTGGCTCAAGACTATATGTTGATAGTAATGCAAGCAATAGGTTTTGTAGAAAAAAATAATCTCTTAAAAAAAAACAGAGGGAACCTTTTCTATATAAAAAATAGATAATACTGTACATAGTTTGATTTATGCTATTGTTTCTTTTGCGTTCTATAATGCACATCGATGTAATGTAATGTAATGTCTGTGGTAATTAAATTAATTTCTAAGGAAAACCATTTTTTTCCATTTTTGTCTTTCTGTTAAATTGTTCATATGCATATATTTTAGTCTCATCTTTAAATAAACTGTGATATGTGTTATTTGTGCATAATGGACATATGAAGTTTAATTTAAGAAATCCCTTTTTTTAAAACCACTATTTTGCCTAAGGGGTGCCAATATTTCTGAAAATGGCACTATGTGCATGTGTTTGTAATCTGAAGTGTTTTTTATTATTATTATCATTCTTATAATCAGTGTATTTTGTACAGCATCGTTCTCAGGATCAGACTTTTCCTTTAATCGGCTCCAGCATACGCACGTGCACACAACAACAGCTGAATTGACCTGTAGCCGTGTAGCGCTTTAACACAGCATGACAGGATGTAGCGTTTGTTATGGGAGCAAAGGACAACTTCCAAAGCTCTTGCGTTTGTTCTGAGAATGTAACGAGTTTAAACACGTTTCCAAGTCAGCTGCCGCTGACTGCTGCCACTTAATAATCCATCATTTGTTTTTATAAGCTGAGAAAGAGAGCAGAAATGCGCACCCTGCGCGGCTGCCCCGGTCACATCACCTCTGTGCCCAAATCCCATGATGTCATACACCACTGGCATGGATCAGTAGCTATTGGAAACAGATCTAAACTGGGCTTGCAGGGATCTCCTGCTAGAAGTTATAACGTGTCGCAGTGTGACAGGGCTTTACAGCAGCTTAACCCGCTTTGTCAGTGCTGTTATTTCCGAGGCACGTGCTGCTCAAAGCTCTGCTCCATAGGAGTGTGTGGTGCTTGTAATGCCACTATTACATGCCGTTTGTCACCTGCAGGCACAAATCAGTGCCGGTGTGTCCGTCTGCTAATAAGAACCCAAATAGAAATATGAACCCGATGATGCTTGGCGTTTACAAGACGATTGTGACGAGCTTCTTCCACAGTCACGGCAGTTTTTTGGTGTCATCTCACAGAGTCTTGTTCCTTCCTTGGATTTTTTGACTTCTCATATCCTGTGTAGGACCTCTCAGTGTCCCTGAGCAGTGTTTTCCTTTCTGTGCCCTAATGATATATTTAGCCGCTCTCTTTTGTTTAGGACTCTATAGGACCTCTGAGTCACATGGGCATTATGGGAACCAGAGTCATCCTGTTGCTGCTGGTACTGTGTGTTTGCGGTGTATCCTGCATCCTGCGTTCAGCTCCCAGAGTGGCTTTAGCTTTTAAAGGTAGGAGCATACACATACATAAACCTTTAATAAACAGGCACACACCTGTACTATTGTAAAACAGCTACTGTTCTCGGGCTTTTTCATTCAGCGTCATTCATTCACCCGCCTGCAGGCGTGCACGCACACACGCATACAGACACACACCCACACCCACACGCAAACACAGACACACACACACACACACACACACACAAACTCATGCACATGCCGTAATATAACGTAGTTCCTGTAAGTTACTGGTCTGTTGCTAGAAGAGAACAAAAGGTGGATGTTATCACCAAGACTTGTGACGGATATTCACAGCGTAACACACTCTGGGCTGTCTGGGCTGATGGTCAAAGATCCAAGGAAATTATAATAATAGCAATATGCGATATGAGACGAGATACAGTATGAAATGTGGAAACTTTGACTTGTGTTTCCTTAACTACAATTTTATTTTGCCCAGGACCTTGCAATATGTGTGGCAATAAAAGTTTTTTTTCTTCTTCCTTGCATCACTATGCGACTGAAATGCATGCTATTATTGTTATTATTTATTTCCGCATCCTATTTTTCCCAGGCGCTTGCTCTTTTTTGCTACTTAATTGTTAATCTACGAGAAGTTCCCCGCTGTAGATCTAATTTTCTGTTGATGAATTTCAAGGCTTCTCAAAAAAACACACACACACAGCTAACAGACTTTCAGTGTGTGAGTAAAGCTTTGATCCCAAACAATTACAGTTATTATAAACATTAACCTGTCAGCGTGGACAATCAGACCCGCGCACACACGTACACAGACAATGCACGAAGTCCTCTGATTAGCACGATATAAAAAGAGAGACAGATGAGTGCATTTAAATGTAAACTCCTGTGTAAATAAGAATTATGTACGTGAATCACAAAAGAGGAATCTCTTTGACTGACTCCTGTTCTAACATTTTATTCTGCCACCGAAGGGAAACGAATACATTGCTACCGCTTCAAAGCTTCACAATTATATCAGAGATGTTACGACATGTGCGAATAAGAAAACAGGCCTACCCTGAAAACAAGGTTTTCACTTATTCGAAACTAAATGTCACGCCCGTCAGTTATCAATTACTCACAGCCAACGACCATTTAAATCAATATTACAAACTTTTTCCACTACAACTCAAGATCACTGCTATGTGCGTGGTGACCTGGGAAAACCCTGCACATGGAGGATTATTGATTTTGACGTTTTCTACTATATATAGTTCTTAACAGCACAGACTCAGCAAATTAAATGTTTCCCTTTTGTAGTGTCTCGACCACATGCAAAATGATCACATGTAAAAAGAAAAAAAAAAGTTTAATGCTATAAATAATTCAGAACAAGCATGTTTTGTTTGATAATTTAGCACTCGTGAGCAATACATATTCACACTTTTGATTAAGAGACACTACAGAAAAGACTCGTTTTGAATTTGATGGTGGGAGAAAAGATGTAGACTTTTTTTTTTTGTTGTCAACTTTTTTAAACAACCACATTATAAATTGGCATCTATATAAAGACATCTAGCTCAATACATTAATCTATGTGACTGTATAATGTATGTTACAACAAAAGATGCTGCACTATGGTATTTTCTCATATGTTAATCAGTTCTGCTACAGTATTCAAGATTTTTATTTCTTGTTGAAATATTTTGCTGGGTCCACATCTTCACATCCCCCAGTTCGTGACTAAAACAAAAACTGTCTTTTTCCTGCCTTTTTATGGCTGTTCGCCAGAATTTGGCAACACTAACACCCAGCGGATTTTCCCCAACCTACACATAATCACACTGGCCAGAGACTGGATGAAATCCATCTGCTGCAGTGCACTGTGTGCCAGGCCCACTCTACCCCATTTGTGAAAAAGAGACCATTATGTGACCACATATTATGCTGGTGGATCATTTTCAGCACAGCAGTAACAATCACTGGGTAGCATGTAGTGCAAGTACAAGAGCATCAGGCATAGCTGTGCTGCTAGGGTTCGCAACTCAATGGACTTTTCTGGTCACTTAAAATAAGGACACACAAATAGTGGGCTCGGGCATGGTTCAGTTCGAATCGCAACGCAGCTAGTGTGATTGTTATTTACCCAATATTCTTTGTATCTAGCACAATTAGGCGTAATTGGCGTAATTAGGCGATACATTTAAGAAATTCATAAGGCATCATTTCTCTCGGCACCCAAAATGAACACAAAAATAACCTCCAAGGTAACTGCACTGTGCTATGCAAAAATACTTCTATCAAGGTGGGACTATGCCTAGTGTGAGTTTCCAGACCTCGCCAGCATTGGTTTCTGAGCATTGTCTTCAGTATGGAAACAGATTAACTACTGTCAGTAATTGTGTACCATGGAAAGAACACCTACAGCTTGAGGCTGCCAATAAATTGGTGACTGAGTGTATAGTGTGAGTGTAGGGTAGAATACTGTATGTCAGCAATTTGTTGAGTAACATTACTCCCTCACAGCGCAAGTCTCCCTGGTTAGACCTTGGGCTTCTTTCAGTACGTACGTACGCCATATGGGTTCTCTGGTATTCACCCACTTCCAAAACCATGCTGGGGGGCGTGGAATGATGACTCTAAGTTGCCCCAAGGTGAATGAGCGTTTGAATGGATGTGTGAATAGTGCCCTGTGACATTTCTCTGGCGTCCCTTTCATTGTGTATTTCCATTGTTCCTGGAAAAGACTCCGGATCCAACCCAGCCATGACGAGGATCAAGCAGATTCTGAAGGTGAACGAGTCATTCAACAAACCCACCTGCGACTCAATGTGTAAAAATGGCTTGCTTATTATTCAGTTAGGTTAATGCTAAAGTTTGCTCCAACAGAATCCCCTGGATTTCGCCACAACTGCGAAATGATTCTCTGCACATGAACACCACATGCTGTCATACTTTCCAGTAACTGTTTAGACAATAAAGCATTACTGTGTGGCTCAGAAAACCCATATTCCCAGTCCCCTCACTAATAAACTTATTTTCAGTGTGATTTAGCTGCTTATGTTGTGGTACTAGCTGCGGTTGGAGTAAAGTTTTGCAGATGCAGAATGTTTTGTGTTGCTGATGTAGGAGAGAAACTAAGTATCTTAGGCTGGAGTTACATTTTTGAAATATACAGTACACCGTTTTGGCCAACATAGTGTAAGTGAACACTAATGAATTGGAGAGACAAGAAAAAGTTAAGTGAAGGATGAATTAGGTTGCTTCCTTCAAAATAAACGAACAGTTCAGGTTAGTGAAGTGCTTTAAACAGCAAAAATGTGTTTAATTTCACTGAATTGTCAGCAACTTCGAGAAATAAGCTGCAACACAGCACGGAAATATTAGTGCCTTTGACCCAATTCTCATGTTTTGAGTTCTTGTCAAACCACAATGAAGACCATTGGATTTACAGGAAACTGATGTGAATGTTTGTGCAGTTATTGAGAAAGATACGTGACATTTCATCAGATCACATTGTTTGTGCAGTTGGTACGCCACAACTTCATGAAACATGCATGAGTTACTGTCGCTCAGTGGAATTGGCTCAGTATCGACTGTTTGATTCCTCTATCCTTCATCAGCAGTGCATATAATTCAGCTGAAACTCATCTGTGGCCTTTGGCTTCTTTCTTATCTCATCCACTCACACTGTTCTTGCCCAGCCTGCTATATTCCCCGCTTCATGAGAACAATCTCTCTAGGATCGATTGCCCACACCTCCCTTTCTAACCTCCTCACCCTGTGTACTCTCCATCCCTAGAGCGAGAACAGTGGGCCGGAAAAGACCAATTCTCCTCTTGGCTCTTGAGTGTTCTGTGTTCTCAGAGATGGATTGTTCATTGTTCGCCACAGGGATGGCCTTTGTCTCAAAGGCGCCTGAATAGGAGGAGGGCTGTTTGCAAAACTCGAGTGAATGCGCTTAGTGGAAGTCTATAATACACAGAGAGAGAGAGAAAATACCTAAACAAACTCAAATACAGGATGCTGGTTACAAGGCACGGTTATATGATACATATAAATAGATTGCATGCCAAATTTACACACTGATAAAAGAAACCGGAGCCCTGGGTGACCCCGAATAGAAACTACTCTACTTTTTTTTTTTTACTTGCGTACATTAATACCACATTCTTTTTACTCGGTGAGATGTTTAGCCTCACTGGCTCAAAGTTCTCGAGAAAGTGGGGAACTGCCCATGTACACACCTATTGTGTACATGAATCACCTAGCAGTCAAGGATATGAGAACAGTTTGACAACATGAATCTTTCTCAGTTTTCAACACTCTGGCTGTGGCATGAGCATGCAGAGCAATAGGGCTATCTCAGAGAGTGCTCAATACAATGAGAGCGGGGTATTGAATAGCATTGTAAAGTGAGCGTGCAGAGAAAGTGTCACGCATGAGAGCACTTCATTTCTGCAAGCACCGAGTACTGGGACAATCTGCGCGTTGCTGGCGTGTCAAGCTAATTAAAGTAAAAACGCCATGACCCAGACATAAAAAAAAAGAAAATCGCTGTTTCTTGTTACTTGCACCATTTTAGAGATAGCACATATGGAGCTTGAAAATATGCAAATATGATATTTGCAGACATGCAAATAAGTAAAACTGAATTAATTCTCTTTTAAGGCATTTACATTTTCTTCTCCTAACTGTCTACCAAGTTTATAGTAACCGACCTGACAAGATCTGTTCCATCACCCGTCATTGTTGCACCTTTTTATTCAGCATATCCGTACATGATTGTGCTTTTGTGCTGAACTCTGGGCAGTGTCCACTTTCAACTACATGGGTTTTGCCAGCATTTGCATGTCCTGTGTTAAAGGTAAAGGAAGTAGAATGGAAGCAACTTGTTTAGGAGCCTTCTCTCTCTCTCTCTCTCTCTGTCTCTCGTTCTTACCCTCCCTGTCCTGTCTGCCCAGAAATCCGGTCCCCTTATTCTGGTGACATCTCCATGTCGTGCAGCAAAAAACCCTCATGTCTTTTTAGAGCATTTATGGTGTCAAGTCGTACACGCATTTCCTGACTTCTCTGTAAAACAAACATCCTTTCTGATTAGTTAGTGATGACCAGTAAAGGAAAGGGAAACTAACAAAACATGGATTCAGTGACGCCTTGTCTATTTTAGGCAACTGCATTTATATACAAGAAGGAATTTATATACCAGAACTAAGTGAGATGAATTAAGATTACGTTATCTTGGTTTAAAAGCACAAGTTTTTGTTACACATGTTACACATCTGTTTAATTACTGCCAGATGAGTTGACGTCTTTTATTTTCCCTTTTTACTTTACTGTAGCATCACTGTCGAATGCGCCTTTGTGTTTAGAGCAAGACAATGTTTACAAAAGAAAATACCCTAGCAACTTATATCAGCTAATCTGGTCCCGTGAATGAAGCAAAGATCAACTTTATCCCACTTGTAGATTTATTTCTGTTACATAATGAACACTGTGTTCAGGAAGAGACAGAAAGGAACAATGATGCAAGGTTCCGTGCAGTGTTTCTGGTTCGTGTATGTGGGGTGTGACTGAAGCCCTTAAGCATATAAACACATGTAAGATGAGAGCAGTAGTTACGGGAAGGCTACACTTAACCAGGTTTATGCTTAGGTAAATCTCTTAATTCAAAATACAGTACTCAGTCTTTTTTTTTTTTTTTTAAGATTTTTTCTTAAGTTTATATGAGGTGGAAAAAAAGTAAAAGGAAGTATTAAAATTTTAACCTTTTCCTGATATATGTATGTTGAGTTGGTAGCCAAAGTGCTGACAGTTATCTGAAATTGTTAACACACTCTGAACTATTGGTATTTTGTTGTTAAGACCTTTCGCTAACCTTAGTGATTATGAATGTCAAGACTAGTGATGCATGACTAAAAGAGAATCTCTGAAACAGGCATCCAATGTATTTTTTAAGTGTTTTCTTTCCCGCAGCAGCCAGACAAATTATTGCTAAGTTAAGTGAACTCTGCCCCCCAGAATTTCTGCTTCGTGCTCTCAAAAATTGATTTGTTTCTGAGGGAGGAAAGTTCCCAGAGGCAGCAGCTTAGGAATAACAAGCTTCTCGCTTAAGCTTTGCGATCCCAAGGACAAGAAGCTCACAGACCTGTATTTACCACACAAGACTCTAATGCACAGTGGATATACAAACTGCCAACTGACCTCCCAAATGGTGGTTAAAATGTGAAATGATAATCAATTTGAAGTATTTAATCTAGAAATCTACATGCAGTATTAGGTTCACTTTCTTAACTTGCCTGTGTTCTCACGATTTTAATGACAAATTGCTTAAAGCTTCAAACTGTAACTACTGTTTTTCCTCATATTATATTCAGAAAGCCTCATTAACCCATAATTCGTTAATGAATCGTTTGTCTCTCTATTCCTCCCCAGATCTGATGGACACTCGGACAGCAAGACCATTCAGCTTGTCCTTCAACACCAGCGATTACCGGATCCTCCACATGGACCAGGATCAGGGACGTCTTTACCTGGGCAGCCGCGAATACCTCGTCTCCCTCGACATGCAGAACGTCAACAAGGAGCCTCTCATTGTAAGGAGAGCTGGTCCATGTACTCAAGCAGATATCTACTATCTGGGATAATATCATAGAGATGTATTACATATTATATTGATCTTGTTCATGAAACATGGTTGTCAAGAGTTCCGTACTTACTAGTCTAGAATCATCTTGAAAAGTAAGAAAGAAAATATCCTACATCAGATCTGTTCATTCAAGGATTAAATTTTCTCTATTGTTCTTTTACAGATTCATTGGCCTGCTCCGACACAGAGGAAGGGGGAGTGTCAGATGACGGGCAAAGGAAAGCATGTGAGTCTGTCTGTTTTAATGTCCAACCCTAGTACAGTATATAAAGTGCGAAGATTTGCATTCACAATGGTATTTCATGAAAAAATGTACTGTAGCATGTCCTAAAAAACAAAATAAAAAATTGGAAAAATTATAATTAAGCAATATACCACAGGAAGCTGCCGAACTGCAACAGATATCACAGCCGAGCTGATATTCAGCACAACAGCACAACGTCGAGTGTGACATTGCTTTTATACAACAGTTCCAAAACAACCATTTATTATCAACAGATGATTTGTTTGCTTATTTAATCAGTTATTTTACTCTGCCAACGCATATCCTTCAACGCCTGGCGGAGCTGGTGACCAACAGTGAGCATAATTAACAGCAGTGAAACGTGTTTTAAATTCTCAACTTATCTGTAGCCAAAAGGTGAGGATAATGTAGACAGTCGCTAGAAACATACTAGATTTACTTTATACTTCCTTTCTGCTATGGAAGGTTTCTTTCTACTATGTAGGTAGTATAATCCTTGCTGAACACATCAAGTAGTGCCATCGATAAGGGGTTAGAGAGGGATTTGGGATTCAACTTGTAGTCGAAGCTAGTTAGCATTGTAGCTCATGTTAGCCATAAACAACAAACACGTTACTGAGGAGACAACGTATTGTCTAAAATGCAGAGGTGGGTAGAGTAGCCAAAAATTTTACTCAAGTAAGAGTAGCTGTACTTCAAAATAATATTACTCAAGTAGAAGTAAAAAGTAGTCATCCAAAATATTACTCAAGTAAGAGTAAAAAAGTATTCGGTGAAAAGACTCCTCAAGTCTGTCTCAACTGTTTCAATTATAATGTCTGATTTATTTATTCATTTTTAAATAGCAGCAGCCAGACAAAATGATAAAATAATGTACAATTTCTGGCATTTCCAGATAATAAAATTAATGAAATAAAATAAATGAATAAAAATAAACATCTTTACAAAATAGCAAATTAAGGAATAAGAAACACAAATTTCCTAATCTCCCCTTTTTCAAAACATAAAGCTTTTGAAACAAACACCTCCTGTAGGTAGCATATGTATGTTTGAACAGTGTAGACTATTTCCTGTGTAAGATTACTGTATATTCAGTTGCCCTGCAAATGACTCAGCAGATAAAGAAAATAACATTAGAACATGTGTACAAGAGTCTCACTTTACCATTTACTCTATGCAGCAGAACAAATGTAAGAAACTTGTATTTTTTAGCCTCTAGCTTATTTGCTAATTATATGTGCTAACATTGCAACATTCAATGAAACAGCTAAACTAAACGCGACATGTTTCCTAAGGTTAGACTATTTTCTTTTTTTCTCCGCTATGCAGCCAGTTTGTGTGTGGCCATGTGATTACTGTTATTGCGGCTGATTGGTCAAACGGAGTCATGTGATGATTGTTGCTATGTCTGATTGGTGAAACACAGTCATGTGGTAGACCTACCAGCTGCATTTCTCTGGCAAAAATAAGGAATATCGAATGTGTAGAATAAATGGTAGAAAAGTAACGAGTGAAGTGTAGCCGAATGTAGCGGAGTAAGAGTAGCGTTTCTTCTTCACAAATCTACTCAAGTAAAAGTAAAAACTATGGTGCAGTAACACTACTCATAGAAGTAATTTTTAAAGTAAATGCAACGGAGTAAATATAACTCGTTACTACCTACCTCTGATAAGATGACATAATGTTATCAGATAGTTTCTTGCTGAAAGGGCCTCTGTGACTGGTTTTGAATGAGGAAATGGCAGGCAGCTGCTTTCCCCTCTTTCCAGTGCTGCGGACCATACCAAGCTACTGTTACCCATGCTGGGGACCGACAGTTAGTCTTATTAACGATTGTTAGAACACCTGTCACATGGACTGGTACTGTAATACTGTATTATGAAATCTGCTCTTATGCTCTCTATCACCAGTCAAGGGATGATCTCTTTTAATCAGCCTACTCAGTGGGAACTAACTTTTATATAATTTAGTATATACAACAAAATCTAAAAAAAAAAAAAATCCTTGATACTAATTTCACAAGTAAATTCATTTGAAATTATCTGTCCATACACCTCTGAATGCAACGGGCCAGATGTACTAGTCTGTTTATGCCTGTCTTATGCAGAATTAGTTTTCTCTTTGCGAAGAAAAATGTTGTGTTTCATGTAGGAAACTGACCTACAAAACAAACTAAGCAACATGCATGCTGCAACTCGCAAGTTCTCTTCTTTTCCTCATGCATGTGCAGTTAAGGTAGGAAAAAGCAAAACGCAGGAAGTTGGCATAAAATCAAAGTTGGAAATGAATGAGGAAATGAATTACATATTCTGTTCTGTACCAAACTTTGGAAAATTACTAGTTGCTGATTTCGTATTTAGTTGTGCCAGTCTCCATTTTGTAAATTAGGGTTATGTGTGTTGCTGTAAGCTTTATAGGCCACAGTACCAGGGGTTTGGTTATCCTGTAAAACTGGGCTACTTTTAAATTGTTAGCACAGAGATTTGTATTAGTTTTGCAAAAGATTTAACTGGATGATTAAATCTGTAATAGAATAAAATTATTATAGGACCTTTGTGAAACATCCATAATGTCTTAGTGAATGTTTGATCATCCAAATGAAGTGTAGTTTGATTGCACACTCATACAAATGAGCTGAGTCTACACACAGCTGTGTTTTGTTTCAAATCAACGGTTAAATAAGTGGTACATTAATGGCCCCCATGCAATTTATTTGCTCTGACACATAAGCGTTTATTTAGTAAGAACTAAGTTTATAATCACATTATCAGTCGTCATTTGTTCAGCACCTTCTGAAAGATGTACAGCTATCCCACAATATCCTGTTCCTATAAATAAAGTTTATTCATTTTGTACCAAGCGTATGCAAACTTTTACACTCTGCTTTAGATTACCTATATTGTATGAGTTAAATATTATCTAATGTAAAAGCATGTATGTTTGTGTGTGCTTGTTTTCCAGGGAGAGTGTGCCAACTTTGTGCGTATGATTGAGCCATGGAACAGGACTCATCTGTACACATGTGGCACTGGAGCTTACAAACCCATCTGTACGTTCATAAATAGAGGCTGGAAAGCTGAGGTACACTCCTATTCACAGAGTTACATACATATTCCCAGGCATGCACAACTCATACTGTAGTTATAGTAAGAGTAAAAACCCCAGCAATGCCCCTGCTTTCTTTATCTGTGTAGGACTACCTCTTTAGGCTGGTCCCTGGATATGTGGATTCGGGAAAGGGTAAATGCTCCTACGATCCAAATCATGAAGATGTGGCTGCTCTCATCAGTGAGTATATTCAAGCAAAGTACCACTACATTTTATTTTCATATACTTTGTACCATACATAAAGTTAATGTCAGATTTCCTTCTTATCTTCCCCTGCTATCCTCCTCATTTCAGATGGCAACCTGTATGCTGGTGTGCATGTGGACTTTATGGGTGCTGACCCAGCTATCTTTAGGATGATGGGGTCCAGGCCAGCTATTAGAACAGAGCAGTCTGATTCCAGGTGGCTCAATGGTAAGTATTTGGTTAAGTTATATTATATGGATTCTTGGTTTAAATCAAAGCCCCCGATAATCAAAACCAGCCAGTACAAGTAGGCCAGATCTCCACCCATGTACAAACTACCTCAGTGGAAATCTCAACTCCCCATTGTTAAGCCCAATGTTCTGCCCTTGGTGTAAACTATTTACTCTTCAATAAAAATTTTCTTCCTCCCTTACCTGTTAACTAAATGCCACTTATTAGGGATGTAACACATTGAAACGGTCTGTTTCTCCATGTTTTTATTGCTTCAAACATCCATATTTAGGTTTGGATAAAAACCAAATGGGCGTAGACTAAACCCTACCACTAAGCTGCCAGAAACCTTGGAGGGAAACCTCATGGTAGAAATGCCAGCTCGGCTTGGCGTGCAAATTAGGGCCCTGACAGTTTGACTTCTGTTATAGCATACATGTCCATAATTGCTCTCAATGAATCCTGCTCCTGCATGTATCAGCTTTCTTTTTGATCTGGCAGCGATATATTGAAATGAAATTTGCCTGCCTGGCCAAAAAAAGTTGAAAAGGGTCAAATTCTTGGCCTTCATCAAGCAAAGAAAACATTACAACCAATGGAACTGGATTAAGAACTGCCAAACACATTACTGAAACCTGGAACGAAAACAAATCATGAACGAATGCGATCAGAGATCACTTAAACGCTTGACAATGTTCAATCAGCTATGTATAATAGTGAAAGTAAGAGGATTTCCAAAGACACTGTGCAATGTTGAATAGGAAGGTATGAATGGGTTCCCTTTTAAAGCTGATCCTTGTAAGGCTTCTTCTTCATGCTACTTCAGGGAGTTTTTTCCTTGCCATCGTTGCTTCCAGCTTGCATATTAGGGTTGATATGATAAAGATTTAAATACAGTGGAACCTCGGATTGCGAGTAACGTGGTTTACGAGTGTTCCGCAAACCGAGCAAAGATTTTAAATATTTTTTTATTCGGAAACCGAGCAAGTATTAGTTTACGAGCGCGAGTATCATGCTTCACACATGCGACTCTTATTTTGACACCAAGCGTCACTCTCTCACCTTTGCGCTTGTTGTGAAACTTAAAAAGTGAGTCTGTTAATATACGCTCATGTCAGTCTCAGAGAGATTTATTTTTTTCCTGTTAAAACGGTGTTTCTGTTGTGTGCGTGTGTTTGTTGTGAAACTGTTGTGAAAAAGCGAGGTGGGGAGAGGGAGGGGGAGTGTTACTGTGTAAAACGAGGCGAGGGAAGGGGCTAATTCTACACACACACACACACACACACGGCGCGTGCGCGCACCAATGGAAACACTTATCTGTCAGGATTTATTTGTACTTTTTTTTAAAGGTAAAGTGCAGATTAATTTGTTTTATTTTCATTTTATAGATTGTATTAATTATTTTTATGTATTTATTTTTGGGGGCTGTGGAACGAATAATTTGAGTTTTCATTATTTCTTATGGGAAATGATGATTTGGTTTAAGAGTGTTTTGGAATACGAGCCCACTTCCGGAACGAATTATGCTCGTAATCCAAGGTTCCACTGTATATATATTTCTGTAAATGTTAAATCTAAAATTTTTATTTCTGTAAAGCTGCTTTGTGGCAAAGTTAAAAGCGATGTACCAATAATACTGAATGAGATTCAATCTCATCTGAAACATCTGATCGTTTCGTTCTTATTGCCAAAGGCATATTCCATATTCCAACTGTGAAAGAGTGTTCTGGGGGCATGAGGAATCGTTTACATTTACACATTAATTGACCAGCACATTGTGCATCTTAATCACAGCTAAAGACGGGCGATCGAACTGATCCTGAACCTTTTTCGCAAGGGTCACAAATAAACCAAAACAATGTAGTAGTTCATGAATTAAAAAGTACTTCTGTTCATACCAGAATTTATATATGAGTAGAAGACATTATCTGTTTAAGCTGAAGAATGTATTAACTCTTGGCTACATCCCAAAAACTGAGAGAATTATTTTACCCAGGAATACATGAATATAAAATAAACAATGTGAGGAATTAATAAAAATGTAAAATGTAAATCAGACATCTGGTGCATTGTTATAAATGTAACATTGTATTATTATTATAAATGTAAAAAATTAGATACTGTACCTTGCCTTTCTTTACTTCTTTTTCACTTCCCCTCTGTCTGTATTTTAGAACCAGTGTTCATCCAAATAAAGCAGATTCCTGACAGCTCTGAGGCGAATGATGACAAGCTTTACTTTTTCTTCCGGGAGAAGAGTCAGGACTCTGGAGGAACAGCGAGCCCCAGCGTTTTGGCCAGGGTGGGACGCGTGTGTCTGGTACGGTCTTATAAAAAAAAACCTATACCAGTGGTTAAGGATATAATTCACAAGTATTTAATAATGGAGCATAGAGCATTAATGATACCTGAATTGTAATAAAGATAGATATATTGCCCATCTGGAATTTATAAATAACTTTTTAATGGCAGGAAGAAAGAATTTAGCTTATAACCAATACATTTTTGTTCATTATGTAAAATAAAAAAAAAAAAAAAAAAAAAATTATATATATATATATATTGCAGCTGACAGTCAGATAACATATTATATGTAACATATTGTTAATACATGTATGTTTATGTAACATATTAACATAATAGCTTTTGCTATTGTTGCTTTAAAAGTTGGCGGGAATGGACAGATCATTCGTTAGAGTTAATTCTACTCAGCCATCAACATTTTATTGCAGTTGTGATTGTGATGTTTGTGTTACCAGAATGATGAAGGAGGCCAGAAGTCTCTAGTTAACAAGTGGACAACCTTCCTAAAAGCCAGGCTGGTGTGCTCTGTGATGGGTGACGATGGCGTGGAGACATTCTTTGATGAGCTGAGTGAGTAAATTTAACACACTTGGTACCATTTGGTACAATGCCTGCAGAAAAAAATAACCTGGTCCAGTCTAATGGTTTTAGCTGGTCACTAGTCTCAGCTAGTCAGGTTTCTCTGGTTTAGTGGAGCTCTGAGCACTTGTGCAAATCAATTCTAACAGGTTTGATTTTGTAATTTTAGGCCTTATGAACACGAATAGACTGCTTCTAACTGGTCAGATTGGTTCTAGCAGGCTTTTGAACACTTGCAAGCTGGTTCTATCTGGTCAGGTTTGATGTCTTCAGAGTGAACTTACTAGTTTCTATTTGGTCAGATTTTATGTATTTGAACACTTTCAGATTTATTCTTGCTGGTCAGTCTAATTCTAATTGATCAGGCAGTTCTAGCTGATCAGGCTGGTTCTGACTGGTCAGGCTGGTTCTAACTGGTTAGGCTGGGTCTACCCGGTCAGGCTGGTTCTAGTTGATCAGCCTAATTCTAAAGCTAGTTGCAGCTATTAATATTAGTTGACTATTTTGTGGTTTTGGACACTTACTGAGTGGTTCTATCAGGTTAGGCTACTTTGGGTTCATCAGGGTAATTCTACTGGTGGGAGTCATTCTTGAAGAGAAAGAAAGGCTAGTTTTAACAGATCAGAAGATCTATACCAACCATAATACCAAAACATTAACTGTTGCTTCTTGTTTTCAGGGGATGTCTTTATTCAGTCCACCCAGGATGAGAGAAATCCTATGGTGTATGCCGTTTTCTCCACTGCAGGGTAAGGATGGATTTTTACTCTAAATGTAAATATAATACTGTCACACATCCTGAGCTTCATTTTCTTATACCTCCCTCAGGTCTGTTTTTAAGGGATCAGCTGTATGTGTGTACTCCATGGCTGATATACGTAATGTATTCAATGGGCCTTTTGCCCACAAACATGGGCACAACTACCAATGGACAATGTACACCGGAAAGATCCCCTACCCTCGACCTGGAACTGTGAGTTGAACACATTTATGCATATGTAAAATAAATAAATAAATAAAAATTATAATGGTTACTTTTTCTACATCTTGTGCGATTCTCAGGAGGATTACTGTCTGCTGTGGCAATCGTCAAGTAACGTAGCTCTGTGTTTTCCTCTAGTGTCCTGGAGGTACGTTTACACCGAACTTGCAGTCTTCTAAGGCTTTCTCAGACGAGGCTGTGAACTTTATTCGTGCTCACCCGCTCATGTATCACCCTGTGTACCCTATACACAAGCGCCCCCTGGTGGTGCGCTCAGGCGTAGACTACAGGTTCACCACCATCGCCGTGGACCAGGTGGATGCTGTGGATGGGAGATATGAGGTGTTTTTTCTAGGCACAGGTGAGTAAGAATTTTTTAATAAATTTATTCATTTCGATTTCTCCTCTTACGAACAAGGTAAAACAATACGATATTTTTTGCCCCGCCTTTACAGATCGTGGAACGGTACAAAAGGTTATAGTTCTTCCCAAAGATCCAACCACTGTGGAAGAGCTGACATTAGAGGAAGTGGAAGTTTTTAGGGTAATGAACTGAACAGCTAGCTTAATGCTAAGAAATACTACTATGCTTAGTCCGAGTGTATAATTTGCAATGCCTTCTCCTTGTTTTACAGACACCGGTTCCTGTTAAAACAATGAGGATATCTGCTAAAAGGGTAAAACATCTGAAAGTACTGTAGCATTGTAGTAACATTGCTACCAAAAATTATAAACATGTTTTAAGTGGTATAAGTAAGGAACTGACGGGACATGTTATAGAGAAATTATCATTGACAGGGTGGAGTGATGACGTTAATATTTACATCTGTGTATAGTTATGTTTAATGTTAAAGATCATTCAGAAAACTCTCTTCCATCATGTCTAGAAATTAATCCCATACAGAAATGTAATATATGGATATACGAGAGAAAGATTTTCATATATGATATGATTCTGTACATAGTCATACTTGTATACACTACCAGTCAGAAGTTTGGAAACATCTTCTAATTTCCTGTTCTTTTATGCATTTAATTTCTTTTTACATTGCAAAACAATGCTGAATGCATCCAAAATATGCTAAAAACTCCTTTGATTTTGAGATATGTCTGCTACTTTTGCTCTGGAAAGCCTTAATAACATCTCTGATATGAGGTGCTGTAAATTGGTGATTTCTGATGCTGGAAACACTAACGTAACTGCTCCTCTGCAGAAGGATGTCTAAAGAGCAGATTTAGAAGCTCAGTTGTGACTGCTCTGGTCCTCACCCTCTTAGCAGGATCTGACAGTGTCTAAACCTGGTTAATCCATAACTGGGCATATGGGCAGAACAAACATGGTCTGGGTGTTGGTTGTAGGAACATGCTTAGTTACCTCAAGCTAGCTAGCTTAGCTAAAATGTTAAGGTGGCTAACATTATTTTAAATGTTAACGTTAATTTCCAATTGATTGAACGCCATCATCCATCCCCTACATGTCATATCATGTCAACTCCTGCATTTCTTGTGGTAAGTTAAACGACAATGATTCCATTTAGCTGGTGATGCATAGCAGACAGCTAACGGTTTGACAAATGCAATGGGGCTGTCACTCAAATCACCCGTGCCGTTAATTATTGTTAATTACAAAAATCTACGGCTTAATAAAATTTTTACGTATGAGCTGCATAAAAAAGAAAATAATTATTTCTGTACAAGGATGTACACTTTGTTCTTCTGTTGTTAAGAAGAATTTTAACATGGTTCTCCAACATGGGATTGACTCACTTTTGGGGTCAGTGAATAGTGGTCATTTGAGGAACTGCATGCTTTGGCATTTGCATAGGACAAGCAGAGGTTGCCCCTTGATGCTCTTTAAATGTCAGAATTATATGTTACCCATTTGTAAGAATAGGGAAAAAGCATATATTGCTTACATATCAGCCAATGATTTAAAACAAATGGTTCAACCAAGACCCACACTTACATGAATATTAGTATATACTATACCCACACTAACACTAAATGTGTTGTTTATACAACATAAGCATCCCATATATAAAAATGACCAATATAGTATATGTCCTCACAGTATATTGCATTTCTGTATATGAAAAAATTCTGTCCTGAAGAGTTTTCTGTAGGTGAAAATGTACTGTCAAAATGCCCCAAACTGCTTTAATGTTTATTACAAACATGTTTACATTAATAATTAATCTAACCTTTCTAACCAATGATAGTGGTATAATGTTTTATAACACAGAACTGTTGAATTTAACATGCAGGATTTATTTTCTGATCTCTACAGCAACAGCTGTACGTGTCGTCAGACGCAGGTCTTACCCAGGTATCACTGCACCGCTGTGGGGTGTATGGTAAGGCATGCTCTGACTGCTGCCTGGCCCGTGACCCCTACTGTGCATGGGATGGAGAGAGCTGTACTCCATTCACACAGGCTACTAAAAGGTTAGTTAAAGGTAAATGGAGGCTCCCTACTAATGCTGTTTAATAAAACTTTTTAACATTTATTTGTATTTTTTTTTTAGGAGGAGCAGAAGGCAGGATGTAAAACATGGTGACCCTCTACGTCAGTGTCGAGGATTCAATGCTAAAGGTAAGTAGTGTTAAATTCTCTAATAATAGTAATAAAAATATAATTATTACTATATTATTATTATTATTATTATTATTATAGTTATATATTATTATTAATACTACTAATAATAATAATAATAAGAAGAAGAAGAAGAATCGATATCTACATTAAATGATAATTTGTTATTACTTTTGTCAGTTTCATGTTATTTCATTGACCATGGTGGGGTTTTCTTTCTTTAATGGAAGGATACCAAAAAATGTGTCCACATGTAAAAACAAATTATATGTGTATAATGTTTTTCAGCATTTTTGAACTCCAGTGTCAGTACTTTGTGAGAGTTAAAGCTATAACTTCTGATTTTTCAACAAATAAAGGGGTCTTTAAAATGTAGGGTGTTGTGGTTTCGCTACCAAATGTCAAGTAGTACGTCTGTGAATTTCAAGATGTATTTATTCTCATATGTATTTTCCTGTCTTTTAAACTCAGCGAGAAAGAAAATTAAAAGGCTGGTATTTGGTTTGTAACTGCTATTTAACAGGAACTAACTTGTCTGATTGATCTTCTACAGCATTAAAAGTAACTATTAATGGATAAGATGTACAATTTGCCATTCTTGATAACGGATATGCTGTTAGCTATAGGGTGTTAATGGCATCACACTTCCCCATTCTAATTTATAATCCTATTTGGTCAACACTGAATTTATAGTATAACATACTGTAGCTCTGATTCTACAAATGGATGTTACATTAAATTACTTTTGCCTCCACAGTTGAGAGGAAACTGAAGGAGACGGTGCAGTTTGGCGTGGAGGGAAGCAGCACGTTTTTGGAGTGTGTACCACGATCGCCTCAGGCCACTGTCAAATGGCTGTACCAAAAAGACGGAAGAAGGAAAGTGGTAAGATTGGTACATCTCTTTAAAACTAAATGCATGTTCATACTTACGGTTGTGTAAAAGCTGGCATGAAATGATGGTTAAGTAATAACTGTGATTTTGATTTATAGTCATTTCTAACTGATTTAGGTGTAGTGTGTGTGTGTGTGTGTGTGGCAATGGGTTGCGGTTTCTCATGGTGATGTTCTACTGTGTAATCCTTATGCAGCTTAATAGAGAAGGAGAAGTTCTAAACACACCTCAAGGTGTCCTGCTGAAATCCCTCACCCACTCAGATGCCGGGTTATACCACTGCTTGGCCACTGAGAATAACTTCAAACACACTCTAGCACGTGTCTCGTTGCGTATTCTGGACCGTGACATTGCAGTGGCGCTGACTGTACCAGATGATGAGAATAAAGACGAGGAAAGGCATCACAAGCCTGAAGCCCGTCCCCCAACTGGCAACGTGCAACGCTTAGAACCTGAGATGCGCGTGATCCACCAGTATTGCCAGTCATACTGGGAACAGCTTAATGAGCAAGGACAAAGCAAACGTCCAAACCGCAGACACACGGAGGGTCACGAGCCCAGTGGAGGCTGAGACTGGTACTGAGACTGTGTACTTCCTCCATTCACCTGCTGGTCCAATTCTGCTTTCCTGTTCATGTACTTCATTGAAAAGGAGGTGAATGGACACAGTCATGAACACTATATTTTATAAGAGACTCGTCCACTCAACACTCATTCTTCTATGTTGTGTTTACTTGTTACTGCAGTTTGCATACTTGTTTCTTTATTTCGTATGTTCCTTGATGGGTCACATTTGCTCACCCGTTCTTAAGTCTCGTGGTGTTACCCTGATTTTGGACCATTTTTCTTTTTTGACCATAACAAATGCTCTTTGTTATATTTGTAGATTTTATGACCCAGCTGGTGTTGCTGATCTTTTGACACTCCAGTTTAGCTGCATAATATGTTTGGTATTTCAAAGAAAAATGCTATGAGTTTACGAGTTTCATGTTTAAGCACCTTAAAGTATGATTTACAGTAACTGCAGATCATGACTAAAAAACACAAATTTCTTGTGTGCATATATATGTAAACATTCATTTTGCGGGCCAGTGCAATTTCCAATTTGCTGCCTGGACATTAAAGCATATGGGTCCTGTGCAGATAACAGTACTTCAGTAGATAAAGCTGTACATGCATCCTGGTTTTGCTTCCTGTTTGGAAAATTGCACCATTTTTTTTTTTTCAGGAACACTACAATGTCTTCATGGGTGTCACTGTCGCTGATTGATATTGTGTATTTATTTTTAGGTTGTATATTTTTTGCCTTAGTAGAGAATTTATAAAGCATATAAAAGGTGGAGGTGTTTTGCATGACAGATAAGATATATAGCTATATTTATTTAAATGTAATTATAATAACCCTGTGTTTTTCTGTGTATAGGATTGTGTAGTAACTAATGAGCTCACATTCACGATTAGTAACACTGGACTTATGGTAACTAAAACTACACATGTTTTTATCAGTAATATTTAGATTAGTATGACATTGTGTTTAAGGAATTGTGTTTCTTTCTCGTTTTTAGATATAAAGACATTATGGAAATAAATGAGCATTGCTGCTTACAGAGTTTGTGGCAGATTTCTATTTCAGTATCATACAAAATTAAAAACAGTAGCTTCTGTTTTTAGTAAAAAAAAAAAAAAATGAACATATACACATTGAACTTCAGTTACACTGTGTTTTCCAAGCTATAGTTTGAAAATGTTACATAGTTTATGGAACTGGCTTTTCTCATGCTCGGTCAGACACGCTGAGCAAATGCGTTACTGCTGAATTGGTGTTATTTAAAATAAAACGGGTTGTCAAAATGAATTCATGGTGTTTTTTCAACTAGCAGTTCATAATTTAATGAGAAAATATATTATACGAGTAAATTGAAATGATTCAGTTATTCATCACTTTTCCTATGTGGTTATATGCTAATGATCAGTGGGACGCAGTACTTCACTTGATTTCAAATTAATCCCACTCATCATCTTCATCATCGTCATCATCGAATTCATCTCCTTCATCTAGAAGAAATAATCAATTCCATTTTACACAAGTAGTATCAGCTGCTAGTAGTGCTTATCAGATGATAGGATATATGTACATTTGAATAAAGTAGAAAATAGTTGACTGAATAATTGCCTACCTGATGAATGAATGACTTTACTTCTCTTCTGCATGACCATCATAAGAGCTCCAACTATTCCCTCTCCTGTATCTTGTCCAGCAGATGGGGGCGGATCAGGGCTGGCGGTTACCTGGAAACAAAATACCATACATTAATATAATGATATTCTTGCTGGAAAATCATGAAAATGATTATTCTCACCGTTTTCAGCTTTGCCCCTAAGCGTATCTGGTCCAGCAATGCTCCTCTTCCTCCTCCTCCTCCCCCTCCTCCTCCTCCTCCACCACTGCTGGCTTTGGGAGGTGGTGGCCCACTTTCTAATTTGGGTGCTGGGGCAGCAGGAGGTGGAGGAGGTGCAGGAGGTGCAGGAGGTGCAGGAGGAGGTGGTGGACCTCCTATGCTAGAATTAAACGAGGGTGGATTTGGGACCATGGCAGGACTGTTCCAATCATTTAGTGGAGGTGGGTAGAACTCAGATGAAATTGGCGGTGGTGGTAAATCATCACGCTCTGGTGGAGGAAAATCAGAACATGGAGGAGGGAAATCATCAGGGAGTGTTGGAGGTGGCAGCAAATAAAATTCATCGCTTGGGGGTTGTGGTAAAGATTCAGTCCGTCTTCCTGGTAGAGTTGGGTAAGATCCAGCAGAATGTCCAGGAGGAATTGGGGCACTTTGATCTCTTGATGGTGGGCGTTGTGGGGCACTTCGGTGTCCTGGAGCAGGGGGAGGTTCACCACCCCTTCCAGGAAGAGGAGGTAAGGGTCCACTACGTTGAAAATTAGCAGATGACGGAGGGCCACCCCGATCTGGTAGTGGGGGAAGGGAACCACTATGCCCTCCTGGTAGTGGTGGTAGGGGTCCACCTCTTGCTGGAGGTGCTCCCTGTGAACCTGGGGGTTGGGGTAAGGGCCCTCTGCGTCCTCCTTGTGCAGCTGGAGTTGGTGGTAGGGGTCCTGTGCGTCCTGAAGGTGTGGGTGGTAGAGAGCGTCCAGAAGAAGGTCTAGGGCCGGTGGATGGAGCTCCTCCAGGAGTAGGTGGTAAGGGCCCTAAACGAGATCCAGCAGGTACTGGGGGAAGAGAAGTCCGACGAGCACCAGGAGGTGGTGGTGGAGGAGCTTCTGCAGAGGACACCAAATGCAAAGGTTCATTTTGCCCACAAGGCGAGAGCTCAAAAATTCATATTTACTCATAACCTTACCCTGCCGGTTCAATTCCTCCTCGAGTGCTTCCACTCCACCTGAGCGCTCAATTACATCGTAGATAAGTTGTGAAGTCTCAGAATCCCTCATGTCTGCCTCACTAATTCCAGCGCGTGACAGCAGCTTCATCAAATTTGGGTCCACGCTATTGGCGTCCATACCAAGATGCCCAACATGCCTGAAACATATAAAGCATAACCCTCAACGGAACAAACAAAAAGAAAACTTGTTGTGATTGGTCTTAAGCAGCATGTTGATCCGAAAAAGCCAAACATATACTTTTTTTATTTTATTTTTATAACTTACGTAAAACCACTAGGTGCTCCAATGGCTGCCTTAGATAATTTAGAGCCCTTCTTTTTGTTCTTTTTCTCCTTCTCCTTCTCCTTTTTGTCTTTCTTTGACTTGGTGGGAGGTGCTTGATTTTGGATGTTCAAATTTCCTAGCGGAAGTGTATTCTGACTTCCAGAGCCTACTTTTATAAGGTGGACCACGCATAAGCAATGAAAACAATACAATTGTTCAAATAATTAGTAACAGATCACAAATCGAGTGGTATTCCAACGTAAAGTTAAAGGCGTAATTGTTAACGCATTACTTACCATTTGATGGTAGTGGTGGCAATGCATCGTGATCTGACAAAAAAAATAATAAAAGTTTACAAAGTAGGAATATATATGCATGCTGTCTGTCTGTTATTTAACTCCACAGAAATTTAGGTTTACCTCGACTGATAGAATGGCTTTTCCCCTGGCGCTTCTCTAAAGTTAGCATACAACAAAGAGTCGTTAGCATTTCAAATTATTTGGTACCATACACCAGGCTAGAAATTGTTTCATTTTCAATAATGATATACAGATTTTAGACAATGATATACCAAGACCTTTTCTTATTCATGGCCAAGCCTGCTTAACTGACCCGAGTGTTTTTTATTTCTCTGGTTGATCTTCTCGTCCACTATAAGGAAAAAGTTTTCAGCTTCTTCATCACTTGCAAAATTCAGGCCCACCTGGCAATCCTAAAAATGAGCACAGAGGGTGCAGGTCTTAAAGGAATTCCTACAAGAGCCACCAGTATAAAACCCACGGTAAGTGGAAACTACCCAGAGAGATCATTTGCACTTTTGGTTTTGAACGTACTTCCACTTATAGCAGTTGAGAAACATGTGAGCATACATTAATTTATAACTACGTTCCTACAACAAAAATTGACTGAATACTTACTTCTGCATGGAAGGTGTGGAAGAAGTTTCTGGGTCTGTAGTAGGAGAACTGGCTAAAGAGTTCCTGTTCCCATACAAGTTTACTTGCCTGGGAGAGAGACACATTTCAGTATAGGTACAGTAGGTAGTATTTGGTAGTCATGGAATATTTTTTAAATTATTAAATAAATAAATCTATATTTGATTTAATGTGTTGCATTTGCATTTGGAGTCTGTTCCTGTTACGTCTCAGCCATTGCTGTACTTGTAAAAACTGTGGTAAAATGTAAGGGCTGTAAGAGTGTGTGTATGTATGTATATACCCGCATTACCATGTCTTTTTTTCTACTAGCATATAAACTGCCCTTCATACTCTCTCTGTCTATTTGTCTGCCTGTCGGTCTGTCTATCTCTCTCTCTGTAGGACTAAATCGTTTAGAAAAATGACAATTGAAGCTGAAGTTCATTGTTCAACAGTTTAAAGGAATAAACATACGTACAGTAGCTAAAGCTCATGAAGTTTATTAATCATCATTATAATGTAATAAAAGTAATAAAAACCAAAGACACTAAGGATGTTTTTTTTAAATATTAGGACGATCCATCATACACTCCAGTGAGAAAATAATTTGTTGTTGATTATACAAAAAAATTAATAAATCACATGACTACCTGGTTAACGCTATAATAATCTAAAAGAATATGTACAACACAACATACGGTAGAATACAATATGGTTTGACTTGGCAAAACAACATGAATAAGAGAAGTCGAGAAGCTGTTCTAGGAATAACTTCAACACATTTTAAAGCGGCCTTGACACTAGTCAGAAGTGTGTAAACACTGTTTTAGAACTTTAGGAGGTGCATAAATACTGTAAGCGTGTTAAGCCTCCACTAAGGCAGAAGCAGAGTCACTGCTAGCCTCCACCAGGCTAAATTAGCCTCAGAAGAGAGAGAGAGAGAGCAAAACATGTTTTTTGGTACCTTCTTAAAAAGAAAAGAAAAACAACATCCTAGGAATGGATGAGGGAAAAGAAAATCTTGTACCAGAATGATGAAAAGTGAAGAGTGTGGAAAAGGGAAGAAACTGCTCATGATGAACCATATGCCATCATCACATGGTGGCTTCACGGATGACTGAAAGTGGTACTGCTTCCTTTATATTTGCTTTGCATTTGATTTACCAGGGTATTGTGGCACAGAGCCTATCACTTTTGCCGTACGTCCTCTCTCAAACGCCTTAAAACCTGGCAGCTGAATTCACTAGTGACAGTCTGGCCCCTGGGGACAAATTCTTAATGCTCAATGCTGTGAATGATGAAAAAGACGACTTGGGACATCAGTATGGAATTGGGACCTGTTTGCCTTTTTCGGTCATGGAGATGACGGGCTCTCATCTCATCTAAGGTTCTTACACCCAAGTTTCATCACCTGTAATGATCCTCAACGGGTCATCCGCGGCACGCCGATGGAGTTCTCGGCAGACTTTGATACAGGGTCTCTTCTGCTCCTGGGTCAGCCGTCTGGGGACGAACTTGGCAGCAACAGAGCGGATGTTCAAAGCACACGTGAGGATTGCTTGGACTGTTCAGTGTGACATACCGACAATGGTAGCAATGATGGGGATTGTTCTCCATGATCATCATGCACAAGTTGCTGGATGGTTTTGACATTTTTGGGGTTTGAGCTCGTTGAAGGTCCTGATGTCTCGTTGTCTTCAAGTGATATTCTTATGCTCTTATGCCACTCGAAACATCTCGAACAGCCTCATCTTTGCAAACTTGCAGAATCATAGCAAACGTCTCTTTGGCAGTTTCACCCAGTTTCACTCAGAATTTCAGTTTTACTCTTTGTTCGAAATTGCTGTTCATGATGAAATAGCAGACGTGGTAACGCACATGGTCAGAATAGCACCAGTTACACAGCTCCTGATGTACACAGGACGATGTCTTTTGGCACACTGACTTATGAAGGTCGGTGCTCCCTGTGACTGTGCGTTCAGCTCTGTGCTGCCATCTGTTGGTGTGTTATAAAACGAGTCTCAAAATTTTTTGATACTACCTTCTATATTGTAAATACAGCAGGATGTACAGTATTCTGGAAAGTACTCTGTGTACGTCTGATTTATTTGCTCCGCTTAAGCCAAACGCTTCAAAACACATTAGGTTGCACTTGTGCAGATGAACAATGAACTGGAGCATGTTTTGGAAGCAACACAAAACTTTACCGAGGCAAAGAAATGTAATGTTTGCAAATTTCCAAGTCGAGCTGCTGACCTGAAGTAAATTGAGCATGGACTTTACTTGTTGAAGTCAAGCTCTAAAGGCAGAAAGCTTAAAAAAAAAAAAAAAAAGGAACTGAAAACAGCTGTAATGATGGCGTCAAGGAAGTTGGCACAAATTTGAGTCTTCAAAGATTTAATAAGTATTAACGTCCAGACATAACCTTCTGATACTTTGATGGGAAAATTATGTTTTAATGCATTCTTTCTTTCTTTCTTTCTTTTTGAACATATTTATTCTTATTAGTGTTTTTATCTTTCAATTTTGCACAGTCATTTCACTACGGCTGTACTTGTACTTGTATAACCATGTACAGTATACAACAAATAAAAAATTTTCTTTCTTGATTAAGTCATTGTTTATTGTGTTTTTTTTCCCCTTTGTGTTTATGTGTACCCAAGGGCCTAAAGCATGAGAAATGTGGGGAAATCTCATTACCATGATGTCGTAGAGGCGGATGAAGTAGGAACGTTGAGGATTGTCCTTTACGAAGCAGAGCACGCCTGTATACTGCAGATTCCAGCTGCCAGGGCTGTGCGGCAGAGCCATGAACAACTGCACCACTGTTGTACACAGTGACTAGACAATAGGAACACACGGGACAACACAAAGCAAACATGTGATTAAACCTTAAGAAACGATTTGATACTAATCACAACACTGTGTGCTTCTGGAATCGGCAGATGTGCAGCTGCAAATATGTTGCTTTTGGCCTGGTGATGAATTTGTTTTTATAGGAACCAGGTTACAAATAGAATGCGTTACTGGCTACATGGTAGATGAATCGTGACAGGAAGTGTCTAGAGCACAACTTCCTCTGTTACCCCTGCCCACTGCTCAGAAAGAAACTTTAGATGCAAAGGACTGTTTTCACACCTCAAGACACACTGCTAGCTCAAGCATGCTGAACAATAAAACACACACACACACATACACACACACGCGCGCACTTGTTTTTTTTCCTCCTTGTCAGGAACCACCATTCGTATAATTATCAATGCAGCTACTTACTCCTGTGCCTAGATCTAAACCTTAAACTTAAGCTCAGTAACTGAAGAAAAATTCCTCATTTTGAGTAGTCACATGTCCGCATGAGGGCATTTGTCATATTTGGTCCCCTACAAGATATTAAAACATATCTCTTTCCAACAGCACCCTGATACATCAACCCCACCCCTGGTAACCCACACAGAATAAACTATCAAGCTAACAGTAGCTAGTTTTAGAGCTCGCTAATAAGATCTATTTTGTAATAGTTATTATTTTTTTATAGTTATTGATAATTCTGTACAGAATCAGCCTATATGCTGATGAATTATAATCAATGAACCGTATAACACGGACGAGTTCAGGCTCAGTACAAATCAGATTTTTCACACAAGATTTGCTTACAGCAAAGCATCTCAGCTCTGCATGCTCTGTAATGAGTCTTCATAGTGAAGCTGATTTTAAATTGAGGAAGCTCGTATTGTACAGTAGCACTGGCTTGACTCAGTGTGCAATATGTCAAGCATGCATACATTAAAATGCACCCAGCAACATTTTCTATTCTATATAAACATTCTTACTGTATAAATTTACATTTACAATTGAGATAAGAAAAAAATTGAGGAGGAAGGGGGCGGAGCTATATATATATACTGTGTATATATATAGTATGTATATTATATGTTACATATAATATAATATGAATAAAACTGTCTATATATGGTGAAATTGGGCCTAAAGCCACAACGAAACATACTGACATAAAGTGAAGTTACAATTGAGTTCAAATAATCATGATAATGGAAGACAGACGGGGTACTGTAACTGTGGAAGCATTACAGTTTTTAGGATGTAATGTTTAGCAATAGACCTATAGAGGAAGCTTAAGAAGAACTTCCCTATTAATAACAACTAGATCAGAGGACGTACAAAAAATGTATGCACGTTTTTAGTTTTACGAACTATTATTTACTTTTCTATTATCCACTATATCCTGGTTATTCATAGCAATTTTACAATGAACAAATATTATATTAAATATGAATCATCATATCAGCTTCATGTTCATAGAAAGCTAAACAATCATTTGGATAAAATTCAGCACAACTCTTCTACCTGATGCTTGATTTTTTCTTGAGTATTATTATTATTAATGTGTCTGTGATTCCTTAATTACACTGAACATCCTCATCAGTGACCAAAGTGGAAAAAAAACAAAAAAAAAAAAAACAATCATAATATCAAAATATCATAATATATTTTCCCAAATTTGGAGGATGCTGACTTTCACATTAATTTTAAGACATTATTTCACCTGTGACAGTTAGCAAGCGTTATACTTTCATCCAAAATTCTAAATCCATTAATATATGTTTATAACTTTAACATTATAAACACCTAGGTTTTGGGTTCCCCTGGTGTCTGGAACTGGGATTTTGGCCTCAGATCCTTTGAGATTGGGCTGTGATGCACTCTGTGTTCTAGAACCTTTCTATCATGGCCAACATTAACTTTTTTCAGCAATTTGTGCTGCATTGGCTTTTCTGTGGGGTCGGGCCTGATGGGCTGGCCTTTGGTCACCGCGTGCATCAGTGAGCCTTGTGTGCCCTTGATTCTGTCACGAGCTTACTGAGATATATATATATATATATATATAATTGATTTTCATTGTTAATGTGTTCGGACAGATGGCTTACGGTTAGGTTTTCTTCACTAATATTGACCACGAATTGTCTTGCAGCAAACATGTACCAACCAACTTATTGTCTCCAGGTTTGTCTACTCACAGACTATGACTTTTAAAATAAATGATGTGATTATATCCCTTTTACGCCTTTGAGCAATAGTGTGCAGTTACCTTTCCCTTACCGTTTTTAAGTTATTCATTTTTTTGTTTTTCTTAAAAATCAGCAGTATTTGAAGCACGTCTCTGTTTCTTCAACTGATGTTAAAACAGTAATGAATAAAGTCCATTGCAAGACACAAGAAAGGTTGTGAGTTCAAGCCCTTAAGAAAAGCCCTTCATGGATAAGTAGTCAGGTTTGTTCTTTGATCTGTTCTGTAATTTTAAACAATAGAATATAACGAAGTATCTTGAAGCAGAAAAGAGCAAATGAAGTAATTAATTAATCAATTTAAATAAACGAGATGTGGGAAATATTGGGATGTATCACAGTTTGGTTAAAAATGTCTAACCGTATGATTTAAGCTAACCAGGCGCTCATAAATCACATCAAAACAATCCTTTTCTGTCGCTGTTAAATTTATCTTTTAACCTGCAACCACATTGAATTCAGCGCAGGAAGCAGCAGTTTTTCACCGTAGAATGAAGGAGCACTGAAACAAAAGATCCGGTCCCCCACAACTCATCTCGCCCCACAACGGGCTGTGTACTTACCACACACCTCCTGCCCAGCAGCTCCAGAATCTTTTCATTCTCCTGAGGAGTGAGCAAACGGCTGCCCACGTTCTCCTGAACCTTCTCTTTGGACCTGCGCTTCATGACCACCCGCCGGCCCTCGCACACTGCTTTACCTTAAACCGGTTTCAGAGCTGTAAAAGAAAGTAGGATCTCTTTCTCTCTCACTCACTCACTCACACTCTCTTTCTCCCTCTAAACGCGGCAGACCCCACACGACACAAACAGGTTTCTCTTCCTACTTCTGCTGTATAGCAAACAGCGAACAGTGGCTTCTCACAGGAAGTGGACAAGCACTTTGGTTTTTTTTTTCTCTCTATTCTATTTTCACACACTCAATCGTGCCCTTGCTTACAAACTGATGTTTTACTACTAGTTAAGATGCCACTTCAAGGCCTAAAGGTATCCAGAAAAACAGATATATATATATATATGTATATACTGTATATATATGATATGCAGCGATGTGGTTTTGTCCTTTCTGAGGATAAGGTTCACTGTGTTTAAGAATACAGCTTCATACTATGAATGATATGTGAAACACAGAAAGTTTTGCACTGACTCAGAATGACAGTGGAACAGGAAGTGTCACTAAAATAACAGGAAGTGTCACTAATATGAAGTAAAATGACTTTTCAGAGCCATTACCCTATAGCTGCAGGTTCTGAAGTCTCAATCTCCAAGGATGCTGATATATACTTATGCAAGGTTCATATGAAGCTTTGGAGATTTCTCTTTTTCAACTCGTACAGTTGAAAACGAATATGTTCGTGAGTAGACAGCAGTTTTTATAGTACGGATGTCTATCTATAATAAAATACAGTTTCCCCCCCCCCAAAAAAATATTGCCTCGCACCTCCAAGGTTGGGTGTTCGAATCTCGCCTCTAGTCGTTGAGGCATGGAGTTTTCATGTTGCTTTAGTTTCAACCCACACACCATCCAAAGACATAAGGATAAGCATAATGAAAAAATGAATGAAAGGATATTATGGTAAATATATTTACCGCCCCTAGAGGGCACTAATGTATTAAGTCACATGTACATAGTATTGTACCATCAGGTTCCATCCATCCATCTAAGAATCGGTGTAATCCAACTAGGGACTGTGGAGGCCACTGGTGACCGTTGTATTTATTCCTATTTCTACAACCATGGTAGGACAACATTCAGACGCTCATTCACACTACGGGCAATTTGGAAACGGCATGTCTCCATGACTTTGGACGGTAGGAGGAAACCCACCGAGCACGGGGAGATCATGCAAACTCCATGCCCACAGAATCGAACCCAGGACCTGGAGGTGCAAGGTAACAGTGTTAACCACCTACAGTTAGGTTATGATTTGAAAACTGAAGATCAAAGTTTTACAGAATTGTCTAGGTGAAATCAAAATATATTTAAACCAATGAAAGAGACCAGAAAAATACTGTACCTGGTTTAGTGTTTAGTGATTGATCGGTTTCATCAAAGGTTTCTTATGATTGCTCAAAGGGAACAATTATAAGTAACTAAAACATCTGAACAAGACTGCAAAGAAAAACTGCACACGTTCTTTACTAAATGGTCAAGCTTTGCATACCCTCTTTAAAAAAGGGCTTGTCGAGGAACATTTTTCACTAGACTGTTCTTTTGAAAATGCCTTAAGATTTCCAAAAGAACTTTTTTTCAGAGAAAGAATTTTTTTTCAGAAGGGAGTTTAAAATGTATAGATTTTAACACATGTACACCTTAACTGTTACTTGCTTTGCGTTTCACGCCTCAAGCTAGCACTCTAAATACCACTCTGTCAAAATTTGTGCCCAATCAATAAAAAATTATAAATGACATATTGATCAAATATTAATGAATATTTATCTTCTATCATAGGAGTAATTTCTGCTGAAAGGATTCTTTTTTTGACTCCTAAAAGATAACACTTGACCTTAAAATACCTCACATCCCATTCCCATTCTTGATGCGATTGAATTGATATGATCTATATACCTATTTATATCTCAGCACCAGTGATTGCACAGAACATGATATTCATAACCCAAAAAATCTTTTGGTCACTCGAAATTCATGTGAAATTCCTCAGCAAATGCGTATAGGGCTTACAGATTCACAATCTGGCAAACTGACCAATAATCCATGCAAAGATTATTTACCGAACCGTACATAACAAATTGGGACATAAGCACTGCGGACAGCTTCAGCGCCTTTTAGCAGAAAACAATGTGTTTTTGAGGTCTCATGAAATTCAGAACAATGATAAAACTCAACACAGGCCAGAGGGGACTTCATTTAAGCAATATTGCACATGCAAATGTGTGGCAATACTGAATATTGACACATACTCTACTGTATAACTGCATGATTGCGTGCTACGCTGCTTTTAAACTAATCAGCCATGAGATTAAAATACATACCTGATACTGTGCAAGTTCCCCTTGTGCAGCTGATAGTGCTGTGACCCATCAAAACATGGAGTCCACATATTGTTTGATCTGGCACCAAGTCGCTAGCCGAAGATCTAGCCCCACTCTGTAGCAAGCGGTGATGCTTTAACTTTAGCAATTTGCTCTCTTCTATGGGATCGGACCAGATGGACTAGCCAACAGGAACCCTGTCGCTGGTTCATCTGTGGTGAAGTTGCTCTGACCCAGTCATCCAGCCATTCCATTCAGATCTGGCCCTTGCAAGTCACTCAGATCTTTTTTTCTTTACCCATTTTTCTTGCTTCCAACAAATCAACTTTCAACTCTGACGCCTCACTTGCTGCCTAATATAAGTTTTTCACTTCAGATCTCAGTGGTTTTAATGTTATGGCTGATATGTGTATATAACAGCTCTATTTCAGATACAATATGGCTGTCAATTTAAGCACCGCTAATCGAAATGGATTCAAGCTGGTTTGCTAACACCGTTTGGTTTATGCATTCCTGTTAATGATGCTTCCAGTGAAACTGGCATCGATTCTTTCCTTCTTACTACTGATGAGTTTTTGTGTTTTAAAGCAAAAGTTATACTCATGAGTAGTATCATTTCTGATCCTGGAGACAACTGGAGTGATGCACACAGTGAAGCATCCCAGTGCTGTTATACTAAATATAAGCACTCTCGAGAATGCTGCTCCTCTAAACACAGTGGACCACAACTAGCTTTTAAATATTACAAAATATTGTGAGCAGGTACAAACTAATATAGTAATAACTATGGTTTGGAAGTAGGCGTTAAAAAACTGCACACAGCTAGACACATGTGAAACGTGATTAAAATGGATCATGATGATACATAAGTAAAGGAACTGCAACACCTTTCACCTTCACCTTTTTTTTTTGTTCAATGAGATGAGAAAAGACTTTTTGTACCAACTAGGCATTGTTCAAGTTGGTTCCAGGACTTGTGGTGAAATTTCTTGTGAGTGAAGTTACAAAAGACTTTAAGTACAGTATAGTGATGAGACGGTGATGAGAATGTGCAAACGTTTTAAAGAAGACCGTAAGTCCGTGAATGACGATTCCAGTTGAGGTGGCTCAAAGCCCACCGGAGGCGTTCCTGGGAACATTCAGCGAGCGGAACGCCTGATTCTGAAAAATCTACGGACATCTTGTCACCAACGTGCAGAACAGACGCATCGGAAAGAAACAAGGATGTGCAGTCTAATGAGTTTGCTAACAATTCACTTCCTCTAGTTTAGGTGCTTCAGCACAGAGCTTGCTGTTTCCCCTTTCTGCTGCTTTACAAGAGATGTACACTTACTGTTCATAGCATTTAAGAACAACTACAGTATACATCTGCACCACCTAATCATTCAATAATGTGGCAGGACCATGATGCCAAAACATCATATAGATACAAGTCAAGAGCTTTAGTTAATGTTCATATCAAATACCAGATTAGGGAATTAGTGTAACCTCAGCATGGCATGATTGTTGGTGCCAGAACGGCAGATTTGAGTATTTCAGAAACAGAAGAAAAGCATATTAGGTTCCACCCTGTCAGCCAAAAATCTGAGGCCCACAGCCTCACCCAAACTGGTAAGTTGAAGATTAGTAAAACATATCACCAAATGTTTTTTTCTAATCTTCGATCGCTGTGTTTGAGTGAGTCTATGATCAAGATAGCCTCAGATTTGTATTTTTGGGTTACAGAAGTAGAACTCGATGTCGCCTCCTGCTGTTGTAGCCCATCGACCCTAAAATTGTTCTGTGCACGCCGAGTTGCGGTTCTGCTCACCGTTGTTGTAAAAAGATTATTGAGTATTGGTATATACCTGGTAGCTCCAACCAATCTAGTTATATTCCCCTGACTGGTATTATTGGCAAGAGCGTTTCCACACAGAACTGTTTCTCAAACAACGTTTTTATCACTGTGTAAAGTTTAAACTGTTTTGGGTAAAAATTCCAGGAGATTAACCAATGGTTTCTGAAATACTCAAACCAGCACATCTGGGACCAACAACCACGTCATTATTATTTATATGTAATCACAGTGATCACACATTTTGTTTATTTAGATATTTAATGTGAACCTTAACAGTGACCTCTATCTGCATGATTTAAACATCTAGATATATTTTTAATAATGTAAACGATGAGTTTATATGAAAATTAGTACACAGCTTCCCTTTATAAATTAAGCCTTATATTTAACACTGGTGGAATATTAAAGTTAAAAAAGAGAAAATGTCCAATCCAAATAAACACAAAGCTTATTTATATTTCTTTCAGTTCATTTATTTTAACAAATGACAATGAGCAAATCGCCTAATTGCACACAGTATTTTTTTTTACCCCAAATAAATGTAATTATGTACATTAACATTTACATAAATGAATCTGAATCATGCACGGTTAACAATCATGTGGTATTTCTGATTGATCCTCTGTAAAGTCATTCAATTTATTTAAATATAAAATGTAGACCCACCATATGACAAAAATATGTACAAATAACTTATCTTTATTTTCATATTTTTATACAAGTTCCATGCAACAGAAGTTTGGTCCATGTCAAAAATTTATATTAAAAAAAATGTACATAAAATGTTCTTAGTCGCAACTCTTTGGCAATACTTTGGTCGCACGTGTCAATACTGTACATGTGCAGTACATAACACTTCCAAAGCTGGTTAAAGCAAACATAAATGAAGACATGAGGAACCAATGTGTGAGGACAAAATAACCAGAATAAAAAAAGATAAAAGTTCACACATTTTTTTTCAAGTGTAATACTTATTTGTCATTGTAAAGTTGTTTGTGTAATAGTAAAAAAAACCTCAGATATCGTTGCTGTTGAATTCTTAAAGCTTTTTTTTTTTTTTTAATGTTTGAGGTGAAAATCGTCTAAAAGTCATGCTTTGTTCATGCTGTCAGGTAGCGATAGCTAAAATTTCTGTTATTAATTAAATACAATTATTTTCATTAGAATTTTTGGAAATAACCAGATTTTGTTATGTAACTTTTTTGTTGGTTTAAAATTAACCCTATATACTAGAAAATTAGTATATTTTTATCATGTTAAGGGTTTTCCAAGCCACTGCATAAACTATTTGTGGTTTACTACATTACATTGTGGTCATGTGTCCTTTACAAATCATTACCCATCATGCCCTCTACTACAGGATCAAGATTTTTATGGAAGTAGTCTTTTATATTTTTAGGATGTGCATATATCAAACTCATGATACTTCCTGGTGTCCTGGTCAGGTTCTAAACGTGTCTGTCATGTTGTCACTAATTTCCATGTTCATGCATGTAGTGGAGACACGGCTCAGTGTGATTGAAACATTGTGTAAGAATAATTTTATCACCAAGTAGAGAATCTAAAACAAGAAGAACTTTGTAAAACAAGAGATAAAGACAGAAATTGTGCTATGTACAGTAACAGTGAAACTAATCTGAATTATTAAAAACAAGCAAAAAAGTGAAGATTTTTGTTTCTGTACTTAATTTTTCTGTAAATAGATTTGCATGCAATAAGAAAGTTAAACTGGGCTTCAAATTAGCTGTACAGCCAATTTTAACATAAAGATGTAAAAACACACACACACAGCCTGGCCAAAAAAAGTCACCATTTCAGAGGGGTCAAATTATTGGGCTGCATCAAGCAAACGAAACAACTCAAGGGATTTAAAATGACTTAAACTGGGTTTCAGCACATTATTAAAAACTGGAAGGATAGCGCTGGACCGTCAGCTTTGTGCAAGAAATACAGTCGGGGAAAAAAATCATGATTACATGATTAACACTTGGTGAAGTTGCATCATTAAAAAAATCGACAGCAGAAATCGCAGGTATGTTTAATAGTGAAAGTAAGAACACTTCCATACACATGAGAACTCACAGGATTGGGAATAAACAGCTGCTTGGACATAAGAAAAAGACTTAAAAAGTTGAAAAAAGGTTTGAATTCGCTACTGTAGGGAGCACAAAGCTTGAACTTTAGAACAATGGAAAATGGTCATATGGTCTGATGAGTTGACAGAGTCCAGAGTGAATGGTGTCTCAGGGTAAAAAGTGAAGCGCATGAATTGATGCAGGCATAATGCATAGTGCCTACTGTACAAGCCACTGGAGGCAGTGTTATGATCTGGAGTTGCTACAGTTGGTCAGGTCTAGGCTCAGCACCGTTATGTGGCAATACAATGAAGTCAACTGACGACCTGAATATATTGAATGACCAGGTTATCACATCTAGGTGGAGGTTTTCTTCCCTGATGGCACATACATATTTCAGGACTTTCACACATGAACTGCCCTACCATACTGTGTTGAAAGGTGATTAAATAAAAGTTTATCACTTTTAATTTTGGCCAGGGTGTGTCAAAAATACCTGCTTATGTATACAACAAAACAATGACAAACCTCTCTTTCAACAATCCGCAATGATATAAAACACACTTTTGGCAAGTAGTAGGGCTGCACGAATCAGGTTTTACTCCATGGGAACTGAGATTACGATTCTCATCTTTTAAATCGGAACAATTATTGCACACAAGTAAAAAACAAGACTTGCTGTCTACACAGGACAAAGAAAAAAAGCTTATTTGAAAAAATGTAAAAAGAAATTAATTTTAAAAAATTTAAGTTGTTTTTTTCCCTTATTTTAAAGCCCTTAAAATGAAGATGAACATTATTATTGGGGTCACGTTGAACATGATCTTTAAATAAAAATAACTAACAAGTTTCACCTGTGTTTTTTGGACACTCTACAATCCGACTACAGCACAGCATCGCACGCGTTTATCTCATTATTATTTTTAACAGCATAAGCTAAATGTCACGGTGTTTGTTAGGTAGTCTGAAAGTAAATACACAGTTTTTAGTATAGAATTTAGAGCCTCGCATACTTCACGGCAATAAACTGATTAGTCTGTTTAGCTCCACCTCCTTATTACACATCATGTGAGTGACAGGGGAATGCTGAAAAAGAGAATGATCGAGTTTTATGACTGATTCGCTAATCTCTAGCCTGGTTGGTGAAATAATAGTGTTTTGTGTTATTATTTATGGTGAGTGTGAGCAACAAGTGCAACCGATACAGCATCTGAGATTGTTGTCAAGTAAATAAGTGAACTTGTAAATGTATGTATAAATCCAAGATCGTGATTTGTTTTTTTGATTAATCGTGCAGCCCTACAATGAGGATTATATATCGATATCTTCTGATATTTCCTATGCAACAAATATTTTACATTTTGGATCTGTATTGTTTTATACCCCTAATATTATATACAACTTTTTATTGTAAAAGTATACTCTCTCTACAAAACTCCACATCATTAACCTCTAACTGTTACAATACTATTTTTAGTTACATTTTTGAAAGATCAATCAAGTTTCATCTTTTACTTCAAAAGTTTTTATAGTCTTTTAGGAAAAAAAAATTCTGTTCTTTTTGTCTTCAGTATTTGTCTTTGGTACAAAAGAGTTACACATAAAATAAAATAAAAGACAAAATTACATAAGCCGTGTAGACTGCAGTGCAAATTACTCCAGGATGAGAACAAATGGGTTAAGAAAAAGAACATGTTTACTATAAGGGTGTTGCAATGTTAGAGCTCTTTATCACTGTAAATCCATTGTCAATCATATACAGTTTATTTATTTTAAACAACGCTTAAAAAATAATACAAAGGCCCGTTCTGTTGTCATCCATCCATCCATCCATCCATCCATCCATCCAGCAGGTGTCAGGTCCAGTATTTATAGAGTTGGTAGATTATGGGGTTTTAGGTCTTCACAAAACAACGTCTCACTTCCTTTTCCATCTGATGCATCGTCGTCAGTTTTTGAGGTCTGTGAGTTTGATAGTTAATGATGGAAATGTGTGTTTCTGTGTGCATCCTTACTGCTCTGCTGATGTCTGTTAGTGTCCTCCGACTGCGTGGCCCCCAGTCACCCACTGTATGACAATGGAGGTGATGCTCATCACCATGAAGAGGAAGCCGAGAGCAGCAAACAGTGCTGCCTGAAGGACAACAAATAAAAAGAAATATAAACAGTTACAACTCAGGTGAGTGAGAAGATTAGCAATGTGTATTAACTATACACAAGTATAGATGTGTGTTTTAATATGCTTTGTATATGTTTAAGAATCAAGTCTACACCACAGGTCTCGTGACTGGTTAAATTGTAAATACGCAGCGTTACACTCACTCATCTTCAATACCGCTTAATCCTGTATTCAGAGAATATCCCAGGAGACTAAGGCCGGATAGGGTGCCAATCCATCGCAGGGCACACACACATACACTCCGGCCAATTTGGGAATGCCAATTAACCAAATATGCATGTCTTTGGACTGTGGCAGGAAACCCACCAAGAACGGGGATAACATGCACACAGAGACGGGAATCAGTGCTAACCACTACACCACCGCACGCAACATTACAATTACATAAAAATTTTTATAAAAAACAACCAACAATTTTCTAATGCACAAGCATGAATCATTAATCAGGCTTGGATTTGGATTTTATGTTCATATGTGAGGCTTTAAAGCTGTGAAATCTATGATTTTAGAATAGAAACATAAGAACATGTCAGGAGGTCATCAAATCTAAAAAATTTTTTAATTAGACCATGAAACCTGCCTTTAGAGTGTTTTGCTGGTGATATGAAATAATATTATAACTATAAAAGAAGAGATGATGTCCAAGCATCATCACCTCACGCTGCCACTTGTTTTAAATGTCTATGACACATGATAAAGATCTGTGTATTTGCCTCCAATGTTCCCAGATGATTACATTTTTTGTTCTTAATACTTAAAGACTACTTCGCTACACATTATACTGTACTTGTCAGGCTGTTGTGAAGAACTGAAATGAACATGACCTGATGTGTGTTTGCTTCTACAGCTAAAAAACCTAAGGAGTAAAATGTGTGTATGCTTGATCTTCAAATCCACTTGACCAGATGCAATTTTGATGACTAGCAGCTTGAATAATTATTTCACAGTATACAGCATGAATCTGATTAGGTTTAACATTTTGTGTTCAAAATAATAATAACTTGTGTAACATATGTGCATTTGACCAAAACATAACTTAGAGGTGACATAAACATTCATCATTCATGTTCAAGATGATAGTATAGCAAATTTACCTGGATCTTTGGCCGAGATTTCAGTGGCTCTTGCTCTTCAGGTACGATGCGGATATAGAATATACCAGGTAGTATGAAAATAAGAGTGGGTGCTGATGTGGCTCCTGGGAAAAAAATGGTTTTCTTCAAGTTAGGTCTGCACCATTATTTTCTTTTAGGTCTAACTGATTGAGAAGCTCACCAATGACGCCAAAGATGTCTCTGATGTCAGGGACAAAGATGACAAGTATGTTGACGAAGGTAAGGAGAACCACAGCGATAATGATGTGGCGAACCCAGCTAAAAGGTTTCTCGGGGAAGAGCAGCTGCTGCACAGCACGGCGGATCTGGAAACACACACACACGGCACACTGCTGTTTAACAAAAAGAAATCTCCAGACTGCGTTCTACATTCCTGACTACGACTGATTCAAGAACTGAAAACAAGAACTCGTGTGAGTTTGTGTCTGTCTGAATGTGTGTATTTTACCGGGAAGAGAACGACGGGCACTGTGAGGGTGACGGCCACCAGCACTGCCAGGCGCACGCACAGCATCAGTGTGTCTCTGGTGCTGTAACTCTTCAGGAGTTCATCATTTACATAACCTACACACCACACACAGGTTTCAGATTGTATACATCACATTTAGAGACTACATTCATGCATAAACACTACATATAAACATTTTATCTTGTACCTCTAGCGCATCCTTACCATAGAAAGTGAGGTACCCAAAGATGGCAGTTAGCAGGTACATGACGAACATGGCCAGGATGGAAATGTTTGCCACTTTCTGCATGCGCTTCTTAGACGCACTGGTGTAGATGAATGACAGAACACAAACAGGCAAATTAAAAGCTATTCATTAGATAATCTGTTAAATGTTTAGAAAAGGTGACTAAGGTTGCACTTATTGATATTATTTAAGATTTTCATGAATAATTCATTAATGTTCATAGCACCAATTAATAAAAGTAAGCCCACTATTACCAATATAACCAATTCACCCCTTAAGTAACATGTTGGTAACTGGACAAATGTAGAGCTGGGCTTGTTTGTTTGTTTGTTTGGTCGTTAAGTTGTGTCCAACTCTTCGTGACCTCATGGACCATAACACACAAGGATACTGAAGTGAGTTTCCATTTCCTTCTCCAGAGGACCATTACGGGCAATTTGGAAATGCTACTTAACCTAATCTGCATGTCTTTGGACTGTGGTAGGGAACTGGAGAACCCGGAGGAAACCCACCAAGCACGGGGAGAACATGCACCCTCCATGCTCACAGACCCGACGTGGGAATTAAACACAGGACCTACTGTATCGGTGCAAGGTGACATCGCTAACCACTAAGCCACCGTGCCGCATCAATAGTCAGATTAGTAGACCAGAATTCATTAACTTCTCTGCATTTCACAATATGCTCTAATTAACCTTTAAGTCACTGCATAGCAAAATAAGCATTCATTCAAGTTACACTTCATTAACATTTAAGCACATGGCAATAAATAAATGTTTGAACAACCTTTGTTAACATTACTTATAGTTAATTCATGAAAGTTTTAAAAACTTGGTAATGTTACAGTAACAGGTTAAAGAATGCTCGCATAGACAACCTTAATGTCAAGTGTTACTTAATACATGTCTTAGGTGAATTGGTAAGTAGTGTGCATAAAATGTGTGCATGTGTGACCTATAAATACCAACTTACTTTTTCAGTTCCGTGTAGATGGGTAGCACTTCAGGGTGACACACAAAAGCAAAAGCCAGAATAGGAATCGTATACGCTGCCTGAAATACACGGCGTTACAGCAAGAGTTCATCAGAAGTTCATCAGCACAAACAATACAACACCTGCTGCTATGACAACTACTTCTACCACATTTATAACCACTACCATTGCTACCATGACAACAACCACCATTACGGTTACTACTGCTACAACTACTGTATTACTACTACTGTTTCCATTAGTTTTCCTACTAACATACTTGCTGTGGCAGTAAGGAGTTCCTACTTACTCTAAATAGTAACCACTACTCCTAATAATACTATTACCATCTCTACTACTACTACTAATACTACTTCCATTGCTACTATTCCTACTACTGCCACTGTACTGCAAGCTTTTATTTAGATATCGTTAATGGTACATTCGTGACCATTAGGTCATATATAAACACTGGGAATTTTGCAGTGTAGTTAACTAGTCAAGTTGAAAATGCTTACAAATGTAACTAATTAAACCACTGCCGCTAACACTTCTACTACTCCTCCTTCGTCCATTTACTATTCCTAATACTTAAACCATTAACACATGTGATGCTTATTTCTTTTTCATTTTTGTACAAGACGGAAAGCAGGATTTCTTACTTGTGGTGTGAGTGTGATCAGTTTCGCCTCACAGGTGTTGTTGTGAGTGAAATCAGCAGGGGGGGGTGTAGTGGTAAAAGAAGGTGTAGTGGTGATGTTGTTGTGGTCAAATGAACACGCAGTGACAAACTTCTTATAGATGACCTAATGGACCATGAAAGGAGATTATTATAATTATAGTATGTGTAGTATGTTTATACATATGTATAAAACTAATAATAATCATTTCTACTTTAAAGACTTTTCCAGAATAGTTATTTATTGGCCTGTGGTGGAGAAATGGAGAGATGAATGGATAAATGAACTGGACTCACAGATATGAGGAAGAAAAACATGCATGAGAGTGAGAAACCACTGGTGTAACCAAGATATCCTGAAAGTGATATATTACAGCATGACATGAATACACAAACTACAGCACCAACAACTAAAATTAATAGTTGATTATGATAACTCTTCTGTAAAAGTATTAAAAACACTCTGTACATGTGAATGACAATGAAATATGATAATGTAAAAGAAGGAAAAAACAGGGTGGACGTACCAAGGTGGCGCATCAGGGCAAGCGGAAAGATTATACAGATACTGACGATGATGATGAGATAGCTTCCATTCACATACCACTCTCTAACAGGACACACAAAAAAAAGCAAACACATACATCCTTTTAAAAAAATGAATATTCAAATGCACAATAAGAGGATTTATGACAACATTTATTAAATCATGAATTTAATGAAATTCCAAATCAGTGCACACCTAATACTGTATACACATAGCAAATGTCTGTTTAACTTTTTCAGTCTGTATTTTTGCCAATGAGTGAAAGTTTTTTTTTTTAGATATAATTTGAGCCAATTTTTCGAAAAATAATGTCAAACAGTAATGTCAAACTGCACGCTTTAAGATAACATCATTAAAATCTAAAACACCATTTTTACAGTAGTGATGTGAATAAGAAACAGAAGAAACTGCTTACGAGTTTGTTTCTCTGTCTAACAGGCCTATTATAACAGCCGGCAACTCCATTTTCACAATAAAGAGGTAGCTGGACATGGCTGCAACACAACAACAACAACAAAATAAAGCACCATCATGTGAAAATTATAAAAGTATCACAACGTAGGTAGGTTGACAATTCTAATTATATTTTTTGTTCAGTCTTACCGCCAATGTTATGAATGGTGATAACGCAGGCTGCTAAAACTTTGCCAACAGATCCAAATGCACGAAAGCCTAACTGTTCATAGGCACGAATCCCTAAAAAACAAACAAACAAACAAAAAAACAACATATTTTCTATTTATGCTATGATGATATTGTATGATTCAATAAAGAAAATCACTGGAAACTGTCAAAATTATGTGATCTGCGATGCATAAGCATGGTGTACATGCTTATCCAGGACTGATCTCTTACCGACTACTCCAGCACTCTTCAGCAGCAGGTGGATGGAGTACGCAGACAAAATAGCAATGAGGATGATTAGGGTTCTACAGCAATAGCAACAAACAAAAGAAACCAGTCTGTCAATTTCCAGAGTTCACCAGCCATAGCGCCTTCCTGTATGTGATCTATTCGCCATTAGATTTTCTCAGTACGAAATGTACCAGTCCCGTGAAGGATAAATCTGCTCTGTAATCTCATTAGCAGCATTAGGCATCATCTGAAACTGAGCTGTTTCCTGAGCCACACTCTGCTCTGGATTACACAGCTGTCTGCTAGCAGACCATAGCCACTAAAATGAAAATGTATGTAAACCCATTGCAAGTTCACATACTGTACGGTGAACTGTTTTGTTGTGATCTTACAGATCTTATGAAAACAGAAACACTTCCTTTCACCCACTTTCAATTCTTATCAAAATCTCTTTTTTCCCCCTTAAAAAGAAGTCTTGTAAATCTTGTAACTAGATTGTGTGAAATGACACGTCACACACAGTCTGATCTAAATACCTGCAAGGCGAATACTGTTTCATGGAGAGAACCCACATTATTCTCCCTCCCTCCTGCTCCCTTCTCTCTCTCTTTTTCTCTCTCTCACGCACAAACACAATTATATCCAACCTTTATTTAACTGGGACTCAGATTTGATGGTATGGGAACACTTAGCTGGGCTAAATTTAAAAGCACCCCAATTCCAGACACTAACATTCTTTCACTGCACTGGGAAAAAAATACGTTCTCGTTTTCTGATGTAGAATTTGGACAAACTGTATAATACAAACGACCGGTGATTTTTCTTCCTGTTCCAACCAATATTCAAGGCTTTACACTCTTTTAGTATTCTGGCCAATTATTGTTTAATACAAATGTATAAGAATAAAACACACATGGCAAACATATGGTAAACAACACCATTACTCACAGAAAGAGGAGGATGCCGGTGTTGGACATGGCATATGCTAGACCCAGAATTCCGCTGCCCATGATAGCATTACTGAGATTAAAGACGGACATCCCAAACGATGTCTTCCCTACAAACTGTTAAAAACAAACAAACAAACAAACAAACAAAAACATAGAATGTATTAATACCAGAACGGGTAATGTGCCTGCTTTGCCAACCTAATTATTTTTTAAATGACATCACAAAATCACAAGGCATATTAAATAATATCAGCAGTGTCACAAAATACCCATTCCTACACTTACATTACTCAGACTTGCACTCCAAAATGTCACATTATGAATAGAGAGATAAGGTCTGTCTATTTTAGGAACAAATATCCTATACTACATACACTATACATTTACCGCTGAAAGCATTAGTATGAAATTTAGGGTCCTGACCCATCCTTCTGTTCTTCATATTAAATCAAATTTGATTCAATTATGTTCATTACACTAAAGAAATTGGAACAGATGTTTCACTGTGATAGTCTGCAAAGACTCTAAAGATTTTTTTTGGCTATGTAACAACGTCAGCAGCAACCTCATTTCCCCTCTCATCTGTTCCAGCCACTCAGCAGTATACTTAACGCCAGCCTGATCATCTATCATCATCTTCACCTGTTTCTCATTGGTTCACGTCTAAAGTCAGATGTTTTTTATGCTTGAATGTTTCACAGATCACTGTATGACACTGGTCAGTTACAGGGGCATGAGTCAAAAAACTCCTTCAGGAAGCCTGGAGAACTATTCCTCAAGAGTACATTAAAAATACACGTAGGTCTGGCTCTTTGGGAGCAAAATATAAAGAAGTCTCATGACTTTTGTATCGTACTACACAATTCCATTCCATGTACAATCTATAAATGTAAAAAGACTATAAACAATAGGTTTCTCATCACTGTCTGTTACCAAAGCAAAGGTAGCAACATAGAATAAATATAAAGTTTATTCAGAAATATTTTTCTGAATCATTCACCTTTATAAGTAACTAGTTGACTGTATGAGCTTGCTGTTACAAAAAGAGCATATCTGCATGATTATTATAGTGGAAACTTATTACAGTACTAACATGAAAGGAAATAAACAAAACACAGAAACACAATGTACCTCAATAAATAAAAAATATAAAGTAGACCCTATGAAATATATTGAAAGAAATGATTATGTTCAGCCCTACAACCTCACTGAACAACCGGTTAGTCGACTAGAAACACATTGTGCCATTTTTTTTTCTATTGGCTCCCAGGGCTAATGTAATACCTACATCTGTAAACTCAGCCTTCTTCCCTCCAGTCTGCTTGGGTAGAAACTCTTCTTTTTCTGGCATGTTCTCCAGGGGATCAAATCTAGAAATGAAACAAAAATATACATGCATTTTCAGTGCTCAGAAAAAAAAGGGACGTCGAGATAGAAGCTTTTAACTTTTGTTACACAAGTGCAAACTACCAAATATTTCCAGGATCATACTTCACAAAGTTTAGAAAGTATTTACCACTACGTACCTGGTAGGGTTTTCTGACATTGTGTGCACTTTCCCATACCTCTATCTCTTACATCTTTTTTATTTTATGTCATATGTCCATAAAATAACCCCCTGGTGCGCTTCCTCATTACAAGTATGGTGATACTTACTATGGCTTGCATTTCTATATAACATGCAAATACGCTTTATGCCGTAGAATCAGAAAATGGATTAGTGTTTAAATATCTCTTTTTCTGTGAAAAAAACAGTGAGAACATTCAGACACATCATGCATGCGAGCATACGTGCCAGAAAGCCAGACGGAAGCGTACTGAGGGGTGGTGGACACTTCATGCACTTTTTTTTACCTAACAATACAGTGGCTTGGGAAAGTTTTTCAACCTCATCATTTTTGTTCATTTTATTGTTATAGATTTAATTAGAATTTTATTAAACAGCCTTTTGGCAATGAATCCACAGACATTAAAACACAATAAGAGAAAATCAGTTAAAATACCTTTCCCCCCCCCCTCTCTTTCTATGTTTCTTTGTGCAAATTTTATAAAAATAAAAAAAAAGAAAGGCAAAAACATTTGATCAGCTTCTCCCAAAAGGTCTGTAATCCTTACGCCTCTCCACAAACGTTCTGTTGAGTTGGAATTTGGCCGCTGACTGCACCAACATATAAACACTTTTTTTTGTTTTGTTGTGGCTGTATGCTTCATCTTATTATACTAAAAGGTCAACGGTCACTCCACTTTTAGGTTGTATGCTCTCTATAGCAGGTCTTCTCTGCATCCTTTTCTCAATTCTGACCAGTCTCCGCTTTCCCCACTAATGAGACGCACCACATGGCATGGTGCTGCCACCACCATGCTTCATCATAAGGATGGAAGTGATAGCATAGCTTTGCTTTTATGGGTACTTGCTAGTCATCTCATGTTAATACACAATATCACCAATATCAGCAGGGATCTAGCTATTAACATTAACTAACCAGCTAAATTATCTTTTTATCTAGTCAAGGACTGCTATAAATTCAGCAATTAGCGTGGTCTAATTTAGTTGTAAAAGTTGTCCTTTTGACTCTATGTTTAAACGTATCCAGCAGGAATAAATGCCTTTATACTAAATATGGATTGTTATTTAACAATTTAATTGCATGAATAAATTATTATTATCTTGATTGTCATTATTAAAATAAAATTAAAAGATTACATTTTACTTTTGTCTCAATACTTTTGGCCACCACTATATGTGGAAGCTTTGGCTAAAAGAAAGATGTACAGCATGTATTTAAATGAAAGGAATTATCTAGTTTTATCTATATTGGGTATATACAGTAGACTATCTTTATTGGTACGTCTCTCTTAGATCGAAATAAACAGTCTTATTGCAAATGTGAACTTTCTAATCTAAAGTGTTTTATCAGGCACAGAGCCTGATAAAACACTTTAGGTTAGAAAGTTCACAAGTTTTCTCATTTTAATATTCATTTGTCCAGGTCACTCTAATCTGAAACTGTTTCAATAAAAACAGGGAAAGCAAACAGTAACAAGTGTATACACACACACAAAACACACATTACCAATCATAAATTTAAATACAGATTACCTGCTCAATGGTAATGTTATGGTAGTGGGGATAGTGCTTTAGATAAACTAGCTTATCTAACCCTATAACCTCAACCCACCCAACATAACGTTCTTATAAATTAATGTAGCTTACTTACATCTATTAGCCCCTAGTGGCATTTTCTGTATTGGAATATCACTATATAATATGACAGAGTATAAGTCCTTAATGATTATTTTCCTGGATGTTTAAAAATTTCAAATACAATCGATGAGAATAATGTTAAATATCATATAAAATAATTACAAGTGATTCTGAATTGTAATAACCTTTTCCATTCATTTTCTTTACAAATAGACAACAGTTTCTGACCATGGCAAGGTTTTTCTTCCCCAATTTATTTTCAGGTTAACCACTATTGGTTTCTCATTTGTCCACAAACTTTTTTCCCTTTTCTTGTTAATTAATTTAATGGATATTAATTAAGTTATAACAAATTAAGTAATGTTCATTACTATTAATTATTTACTTACTAACCTTTTTATCTTTTATGCAAATTAACACAAATCTAATAAATGAAATCCAACAAGTGCTATGGAGACAAAAGATAAAAAATAATAAATGACATTAAGTATTTTAACAAAATAACAGATAATTACTTTTAGTAACTATTTTACTTGTTTACTTTTAAGTAAAACATTTTTTACTTTTACTGTTAGTAAAGTGAAATTACTTTTTATTGTCCACCTACAAAGTATATTTAGTTGGAGAAGCAACGAACATAAGACTGGAAATTACTAAAAAAAAATTCTTGCCTATTTTTTTCTTTTTTTATGTGTACATTGGACAGTGTTCATATTAATGGAAAGACGATGAATTTGGTTCTAAATGTTATTTTATTCACCCTGCATTTATAAGTTAATTGGATTTTATAATTACATAAAATTTCACCTAAACCAAATTTTTGATTGTTAAGACAGAAATTTCTAAATTTGCTTTGTAATATTCTATCTTAATAGGAAAAAAGTGTGAACTACTCTCATCTGTGTTTCATTACATCTGATAATAGTCCTTCTGTCAGTAGAGTGGTACAGCATAATACACCATTACATGGCTTCAGTTTGGACCACGTTTGGACCAGCTTAATTCCATGGTCTTTATTTCTTTGTACATTGCAAAAAAAAACTGAAGCCATGTAAAACAACAAAATGCTCTTTAAAAACAGTCCTATAACTGGCTTCCATGTCTTTTGTCGAGTAGATGACAGTTTTGGGATTAATTTCTCTAAAACAAACCTTTGGCTTATAAGCAGCAGTAGCTGAGTCATGCGTGCAAAGTGAAATCAACTCAACCTGTCCACCAGGGGTCAGATTACTAGGTTACCTGAGTAACTAATTAGCCTCAGGTGAAACTCATTAACCTGCTGTTTATTTAGATCGTGTGCACAGTCATGCTTGGTAGAGTCTTTCTGAATTTATGTGCAAGTCATAGTTGAGGTTCTTTGAAGTCTTTGCGTGTTTTGATTTGCTTTACAAAAAATACTTCACAAATTCAGAGATCACAAATTACTTATGTTCTAAGCAGGACATAAGAGACGTACCCATCCTCCTCGCTTCTTTGCTTATAGTGGCCGTTCACCATCTTGTCAAGTTCCATGGTGTAGTGGAAGAACGGAGATGCTTTAACTGGTAACACGCTCCTCTAAAGACAAACTCTGCAAATGATATCTGTAAAACATTGGAATCCAAAACAAACCCACATATTTAGCACAGGTTTTAAGGCTTACACAGAATGCTTAAACACATGCTCAATGTTCTCTCTCAGCCAGACAGAGTACTTTGTGCTCATTCACAAATACATGTAATATCCTTAGTGCACAGAGTGAAGGGGGTTGTGATCACGCCAGGGCTGACTAGTTGAACAGTGGATCAGTGTTAAAGTGAAAGGTAAACAAAAGCTTAAAATGAAGGCTTTATTAGTGTGAGCATTTGAAAACTGAAAGTGCAATAAAACAACATACACTACCAGTCAAACGTTTGGACCAGCTTAATTCCATGGTCTTTATTTCTTTGTACATTGCAAAAAAAGACTGAAGCCATGTAATATGCAATAATCCTCTTTTGAACAATTGATATTGGGATGCATCCACTACTTATGCTCTGTAAAGCCTTCATAAGGCTCTAATATGATCTGCTGTAAAGTTTGTGATTTCTGAGTTTGGTACCTCTTCTCTACAGCAGAGGTCATTTTTGGTCTTGTGTTCTTGGGATGGTCTTCAGGAAAGCCAGTTTGGTGCTCGTCATGGTGCTCGACAAGTTTTGCAAATGCACTTGACAATACTGGTCTTGCAAGATCTATCCCAGGTCAGATGACCTACTTGTCTTAAAATAACACCTGACTGTTGTTGTTGTCGTGGTTGTTATTTAATTACCTAATGACATATGTGTTATTTCATAGTTTCGATATCACCAGTATTGTTTAATAATGTAGCAAAATAAATCCAAACTTGTGTCCAAACTTTTGACTGGTACTGTATGTTGTGAAATTTATATATACAGTATGTATAAACCAGTCAATGTGCGTTTTTCAGAGATTTACATACACGCTGGATACTTCTCATTGTCTTTGCTTTCTAAACCTCCCGTAACTGAATGCTAATTAAACGTTTTATACAGCTTTATTTAAGTGTTGTATAGCTTTTTAACGCAGCTAAATGTCTATTTCCATAAAAGACACTTTCATTTCATTTTTGATCAAGCCTGAATCAAGAGTAACACCTATCCATTTGTAAACACTAAGAAGACTAAAAGATCTTCCGGCTATACAAATACCGGAGGACGTGGCCCCGCCTCCTTGAACGTCAGAATGATTATGTATGTTGTGAGTGTGTATCCTGGTGTGTGAAAATAAACACAAAGCAATATACTCCTTTACGCACCGATAAACATCAGGGCATAGCAACTGACTCGGTTCACATGATGAGAAATTCAGACACAGAGAGCAACTGTAAGGTTGAGGGGCAGGAATTTCAGACAGAATTAATCAGCTTTTGGCAGAACATTGCTCTTGGTCCTAGGTTCTCATTCGTTCCTTTCTGTTTACAGTGTATGACTCAGGGGGTTGTTTGGGACCGTCAGACTGCATTCCATGTATAATTTCACTGAGACACCAAAGAAGGAGATTTATTTCGAGACTGAATAAACGTATGAGCGAAACTCAGATGTGACGTGTTTCCACTAACAGCAACAAACTTTGGTTTCTACTATAGAAGTCATTTAAAAAGGATATGAAACTCCATTATTACCAGCAGAGACTGATCAACCATTAGATCCAAAGACAATATTTGTATGACAGTTCATTAAAGCAGATTACTCAGTTACGGATTTCGGCAAAAGTAGCTGTCATGGACATATGTCATTAAAACAGATCCAAATACAGTTACAGGATGGGACTATTCATTACCTTTCTTATTAATCTTTTTTTTTTTTTAACAACAGGCTCATCTCTAGGTGCTCTTCCTTCCTAAAATCTACGATTCAGATAAAATATATAAAAAGAAAACACCAACTAACCCCACTACACGCAGCAGCAGTTCCGTCTCGAGGGCGCGTGGCTCCTGTCTGATGCAAGACTCAGTCACTATTGATGCTTGCTCTACCACTCCTAGTGTTCCTGCCAGGAACAACTGATTCATGCAAGAGTGAAAGAACGTCTCACAGCTGAGAGCTACACTCCTTCCTTTCGATTCTGTGTTTTAAGGGATTCAATTCAAATTCTCTGGACTGTGCTGAGCCATCTGTCACACACTCTAAACAGCAGTTTAGTGTTTCACCTCATATCTGTCTTTACGCATACGTGGAAGAGGGAGGGCGATTAATACAAGCGTGTGTGTGTGCGTGTGTGTGCGCATGTCTGTTACTAGACACTCAAACAAAGGATAGCCACCAAAGCATGTGTACACACGTACGTGATTTTTCTTTTTTTGTGAATGAGTGTGAGAAAAAATTAAATGATATGTGTGTTTTGTGGTCCCTGTGTGTGCGCACGTGTGTGTAAGATTCCATCCTGGTTTGTTGTTGAGCATTTGTAATGAGCTTAAGAGATCAGGCTTTTTAAAGGTTACCATGTACACCTGGTACACTGCAATCGTAAAAACACACCAAACTTTAACTACCAGTATTTTTTAACAAATTATCAAAAAAGAAAAAAAAAAAAATATATATATATATATATATATATATATAATCCAGAAATTTTAACGCATTACTATTTTTATGCAAATTAATAATATGACTAATTTTGACCATAATGGCTTTCCATAATCGCAGCGCAGTAACTCAGCTGTGTGTGATATTGGCACTTTTAACGCGGATAACAAGATACCTGAGGAAACATCACCAGGTGTGTTGAATGACAGGTTTCTTTATGAAAAAGCTTCTAGATGGAAGTTTGGATAAAACCAAAGTTGTTTATTCCAACTACCGTCAAGGGGAACTATTAGTACAAAAATACATTAAATGTCAGATGCTGATAAAGCCTGTGAAAGTGAGGCAGCTGGTAGAAGCTACTTTTATTGCACTTGCTTGAGACCACTGGACATTAGTAAGTAACCTTACCTGCCTCAGAGTAACAGCACACCTAATCGATGGCAAATGGCAACTGCAAACATTCTAACGCGGATAACAAGATACCTGAGGAAACATCACCAGGTGTGTTGAATGACAGGTTTCTTTATGAAAAAGCTTCTAGATGGAAGTTTGGATAAAACCAAAGTTGTTTATTCCAACTACCGTCAAGGGGAACTATTAGTACAAAAATACATTAAATGTCAGATGCTGATAAAGCCTGTGAAAGTGAGGCAGCTGGTAGAAGCTACTTTTATTGCACTTGCTTGAGACCACTGGACATTAGTAAGTAACCTTACCTGCCTCAGAGTAACAGCACACCTAATCGATGGCAAATGGCAACTGCAAACATTCACTCTTGGTGTGTTAAAAACAGAAAAATTACATTTTGCTGAAGCATGTGTTAGCATTTTGCTCCAGCCAAGTTAAAAAGAAGATAACATATAGGAGCAAACAGGGCTCACAATTTGACTATTGCTGCAAGGAGTTTATCATTCGAAAGAATTAAATTTAATATTTGTTACATGTTAATGTTTGATATATTATAAAACTGCATGATGTTTCCTCTAACCAGTTTATTATACATTTCTTCATTCCAACATTGCAACATTTATAATACAAGTAAATCTGAGTATTTAATATTGTACTGATTAACTAGATTAAAGTTATTAAACGATTGACACTAATATATATATATAGGAGGGGCGTTCAAGTCAACCCAGGACGTTCTCATGAAAAAAGTTGTAAAACTGATTGTACATCTGTTGTACATCAGTGAATTTTGTACATCTGTGTATGACCATTCTGGCGGAGGTGCTTGTTGGTTGTTAATAAAAAAATGTCTGATGTTACAAGACCTTTTCTGAACTCAGCTTCAAAATGGTAAGACATCACACTGCACCGCACCATACTTTCCTTACTGTAAAAAAAGAATTACAGCAGCAAACCCTACAGTAACCCTAACCACATACTAATCCTTCCTTATCCCATGTAGCAAAAATACTGCCAACTTGTATTAAAACATAACTTACATGCGTTCATGCACGACACTCTGATGTAATCCAGATCACTATTATACAACATATTTATTATTAAGTAAAAAGCAACATTCTAATGGATAATAGATTAGAATGATTGATCCCAGTGTTAGTAAAATTCTCTACGGTGTATATTATACATCTATGAACTCCTATCTTGTCAAGCCTTGTGTGGAGTGTATAATTAGTGGTTATATGAAACTTACAAATGATTGTGGGGTTTCTGTGGATTGTCAACTGAGTGTGTAGACGTGGCTCTCTTTGTAAATTTTGTCCAGGTGCCACGTGCGCACACACATACACACAGACGCACACCAGCAGTGCTCTGTGTTTACAGGGAAATGTTACCAGTCCTTAGTGTAGTCATAATATACATCCATTTTCTTTAGCTCTTATCATGTGTAGGGTCACAGGGCTCTGAAGCCTATCCTAAGGAACTCAAGGCACAAGGACACCTTGGATGGGGTGCCAACTTACTGCAGAACACAAGCACTCACACGCCCCATCATACACTACAGGCTATCTTTTTTTTTAATTATTTATCAAAGAATGCTTTGAGTGCTTCCAGTGCTTTCATGCAACTCAGCTTTGTATCTATTCTTGTCGCTATGTTGATTAATGATAAACACAACATCAAAAGAAATTTTAATGTTTTGACACATGTGCATTGAGCAACATAGAGACCATGCAGGAGCCAATCAGAAACAGGTCATCAGTATGTACCCTCCACCTTCCAGCTTCTGATTGACTGGTACTGTCCCTCCTGTAGCCTCTGATTGGGTGAAATTTCACAATGTTAACCATGCACAAAAAAAGTGCACAAATAAAGTTTGAGCAAATGCATGTGAGAGTTCAAGTGTGGACTAGTAAAAATATAATCTCAGCACAACACTAAGTATTTTTTGACAGGAAAATAACTGCATACAGCTCCATCTCCAAGTAAACTGATGAGCTTATTGAGGGCCACGTCCTTGTTATGATGCCATAAATGAGAAATAGCGATGAGAAACGTGATCAAGTTGTATGACTGAATTATTTGCTAATCTCTGGTGAATTAATCTGGGATTGTTGTCAAGTAAATACGTGAACATGTGAAATACATCATTCAGAAACAAGATTGGTCTCTTGGGATAGGCTCCAGACCCCCCAGTGACAATATATACAGGATAAAGCGATACGAACAATGAGTGAGCGAATGAGAGTAAGTGTACAGCCCTTTTTGGCCAGTTTTATTAAAATGTGTACTATATAATTTAATACTTTGCTGTACAACAGTGCATTCTTTATTATTTTTGCAAAGGTAGTTTATTGGAGTCCTGTTCTTAAACCCCTCATATACCACATATGTTATACATTGTTAGTTGTTCCACCATTCATTGTTTACAGTCTTTAAATTAAAAAAGACTGTAGGTTCATATTGTTGACAGAACAATAGAGAAAAGTAAACAGAATACACTGACAAAATACACTGACTGAGGATCTATGTCTGTTAAATCTACACTAATAGGCATCATCCTGGATAGTAATTCTGACCCACATTTTGTGTGAGAAATTGAGGTGGTGGCTGCTTGCATCATAGGCTGTAAAGAGCAGAGCCCCTGTGTACTTTTTATCAGGAACTGCATGACGGAATGGTTTTTAAATGTTGTCAGAAAGCAGGATGTGGACGCCGGTTTACCAATGAGTCAACGCGGAAACAGTAGACTATCTCACTAAGCACACGTGGCTTTCATGCGGAGAAGAAGAATGTTCAAATGGATGGATTCTTTAAGCTGTTTTAACTTATTTTTTATTGATTTATTTACTGGATACATTATAGAAATATACAATGTACGCTATGATTTTTAATGTATTCTTTAAAATGTTTATTTAGGCTTTAGAATTTGGGATCTACAGGGTAACTCAAAAGTCAGAGACAGAAAATGTACGTTAAAGAACAAAATCAAAGCAAATGCTCAAATTGACAGCCTGTGACGTCATGACACTTGTATACTGTATATGCTGAATATGAGAATGGATCAGAACTGACATCATTACATGGTCAGATTTTGGGGCCACCCTGGGCACATGGGTTTATGTCTATATACTGTAACTGTAAGCTGAAGATCTATAGTCCAATGTTTCACACATATTACATATCTAAATAATTAAACAGAGCAAATGTTTAGTGTTTGTTTGTTTGTTTGTTTGTTTGTTTGTTTGTTTGTTTCACTCAACTGTGCCCAGAATTATCAGAAAATTCATGGGAAATTCAAAGGACTCTTAAGACAAGGCAAATGCTAACTTCTGGAGAAATTCCCTGAAAAGTAACTAGGTGTAGTAAGGTACAGTGCATTCACAATAAAAATCATCCAGTATTATAATGCCTTACAAAAATGCACATGATTTTATATCAAATGTCTTTACATGGTGAAACGTTTTGACCTTGTACAAGCATTTGACCTTTACCAAAAATGCAGTTTTTGACAGAAAAACAAAAAGAGTTTCATTTCGGTTACTGACATTAAGGTTAAGTTATACTAAGTACAATATTAATGTCAGTGAAATGTCCTCATAAGGACAGGAAGATGGACGCGCGCGCGTCCTGTAACGTGGGAAATATTACACATGCGCGCACGTGCTATGCTAATTCTAATGAAATAACAGATAGCGCGTGCAACCAATGACCAATGGATAACACTCTCATTCGCAAAGAAATGACAGATATTATACAGATAGTAATATTACAACAAGAAGCACAAACAGTACTCTAGCTTACAATAAAGTACGTGTCCAACTAGGCTGAGAGAGATGTGTGTGTGTGTGTGTGTGTTAGGGATGGGGGGGGGGGGGGGTATTTACGTATTACATGCTCTTAAATGTATTTAACATTAACAGTATAGCAAAATACAAACAAAAAAGTATGGGTATTTACACAACAATTGTAAGAAGAAGAAAAAAGAAAACCAGCTATAATAAAATGTTGCTTTTAAACACTTTATGAGAATGTATTGACACACTGTCCTTACCTTTCATATAACACGTCTGAAGGTGATGTCTGATGGCGTCCTGTGTGTTTGGATAATCTTTTTGGACCAGGTGGACCAGGGTGGATGGACGGATAGATGAACGGATGGAGGAAGAGACAACGAGAATGAACTTGACCGGTGACGAACCACGCGGTGAAAATAAAAAAAGAGCGCGCTGACGGTTAGCTCCGCCCCTCACTCGCGGAAGCGTGAACTTCCTGCTTAGATCATAGCTGCATTACGCCAGTTTCTGCTGCGTTTTATATTCAGTTACAGCTGCAGTGTGTTTGGTCTGTCCTCGGAAGTACCCTGTACAGCATTCTGGGTTTTCCCACGCCCTGTGAATCAATATATAAATATGGATGGAAAGTAAACGTACACATTTCAAACATAACTAAAGTGCTCCTCATAACAACCTCTGTACATGTACATGTTTTAACCAAAAATAATGTCTGTTCTGTTTCAGTCAAATAACTACACTTTACACTGAAACACAATTATGAGACTTTTCTTACTTTAACCATAATCCCCCCCCTCAAGGAATAATGAGAAGAAGAAAAAACACGTGTGTGTGTGTGTGTGTGTGTGAGAGAGAGAGAGAGAGAGAGTAACACTCATATATTATATAGATGTCTTTCAATTTTGATGGTTAAGGCTTACAGCTAATGAAAACCCAAAATTCAGTATCACTGAAAATTAGAATATTACTTATGACCAATATATGTTTTTTCTAACAGAGAAATGTTGGACTACTGAAACATATGAACTTGTATAGCACTCAATACTTGGTCATGGCTCCCTTTGCATGAATTACTGTAGTAATGCTGCGAGGCATGGAGGCGATCAGTCCGTGATACTGGTGAAGTGTTATGGAAGCCCAGGTTGCTCTGATGGTGGCCTAAAAGCTCTTCTGCAGTGTTGGGTCCGGTGTCTCGCTTCTTTGGCTGCGCTGACCTTGATAAAACACAGTGAACCAATTGCCGGCAGATATTATGGCTCCCCAAACTGCCACTGGCTCCCCAAACTGCCCCAAAGTTTACACTGGACTTTAATTCTGTGCCTCTCTTCTCTGTCTCCAGACACTGGGACCTTGATTTCCAAATTAAATGCCTTTGACGTTGTCTCTGGTTCAAGAATGGCTCGCCCAATTAATGCAACAGTTGTAGCCCATGTCCTGGATAGGTCTGTGCACGGTGGCTCTTGAAGCACTGACTCCAACTGCAGCCCACTCCTTGTAAATCTCCCCCCAAATTCTTGGATGGGCTTCATTTTACAATCCTCCTAAGGCTGCGGTTATCCCTGTTTGCTTGTGCACCTTTTTCTACCACATTTTCCCTTCTATTCAACTTTGCATTAATGTGTTTGGAACAGAAAGAGGCCATTCCCAAACTGTTCCCATAATGTTTGGAGCATGAAATTGTCCAAAATGTCTTGGTATTCTGAAGCGTTAAGAGTTCTTTCCACTGGAAATAAGGGTCTGAGCCCAATTCTAGAAAAACAAGCCCATGCGAGTTCCAACATGACTGCGCACCAGTGCACAAAGCAATGTCTGTAAAGACATGAATGAGCAAGTTTTTGTGGAAGAACTTGACTTGACTTGACTTAGAGTCCTGACCGCAAGAACACCTTTGGGATGAGCGGACTCTGCGAGCCAGGCCTTCTCATCCAACATTGGAGCCTGACCTCGCAAATGCGCTTCTGGAAAAATGATCAAAAATTCCTATAAACACCTTCTCAAAAAAGTTGAAGTTGTTATAGCTGCAACGGTTGGGCCAACATCATATGGATTGGATGTTATTGTGCTATGCTATATGCAAGTACAGTAAAGGCAGGCGAGCAAATACTTTTGGAAATACTATTGAATTTTGAGATGAACTAATGATTTTTTCAAGGTTGGTATTTTATGATATAGAACGTATCAAAGTAGGATATCTTCTCTTCTTGTGGGCCAGTTGCAAGGCCTATATTTCACCACAAGCTTTGTCAAATACACATGAAAAACACATTAAAATTTGTTCAGATGTGTTTATGTGATGCATGCATATTATATTCTTTAATTCTAACAAAAATATATACAGTAGTAATAAGAAACAGAGCCCCAAAAGCCACAAAATGTGTGATTTTTTTGTTTTTGTTTTTTATTTTGTGCACACAAAATACTACTTTGCACACAGCTCACCTTGTATCCACAAAGCAAATTAACAGTTCAGATCAAGCAGTAAATGAATGCATGTTCTAAATAGACGGTTAGGGTTAGGGTTAGGGTAAGTCAACAAAATGTCTGTGTAAACCAGTTGCTCCCCCAAACTTTTCTTTACACTTATGCAGCTAAATAACTTGTGCGAACAACAAAATAAGTTGTTCCCACCAGATAATATTTTGTGTGCACAAGATTACAATCACAGCTTTTGGGACTTCGGAAGCTCTGTAAATGTTTAACCTGGCTACTTTTTATTTTAATTTTTAAGAATAAATGCAATAAAATTAACTAATTAACTGTTGTTGCCTGAAATGGATTAATCAATTCATTTTTCTTCTTAAATATCTTTTTGATTAGTTTGACTATTTTACTGTATATTTATTGTCCTCTGAGATGGATTAGTACCCTATCCAGGGTGTCCATCGCCTCATGACCTAAGTCTCCTCAGATAGGTTCCAGGCCCCTGCGACCCTATACAGGATGAGTGGTATAAATTCTATTAGATTCAATGCTGAAAAACTACTTTACAAATTCATTTTGAAACGATCGTGGGCTCCCCCACATGGTTCCTATTTAAACGTGTTCAGTGAGGTTCAGTCCATTCAAGATCATTCACACCAATAAACCTTAATAAATAAATAATAAAGTCTTGTTTTTTTGCTCCCCCACATGGTTCCTATTTAAACATGTTCAGTGAGGTTCAGTCCATTCAAGATCATTCACACCAATAAACCTTAATAAATAAATAATAAAGTCTTGTTTTTTTGCACAGGGGCATTGTCATGCTGGATACATTGTCTCGGGTTGCAGTAAAAAATTGTCACCTTTGTGACAAAATCAGTTTGGGGAATATTTACATATGGGTGTAATGTCAGGTGTCCACAAATATTCGGCCAAGTAGTGTAACTATCTATAAAACTACATTACTTATAATGTCTTATAACACTTGCATAAACTAATTAAATGAACTTGTTTTCTGAAAGCTCCCATAGGTTCCTAATCACCTGCAAACTTTCCATACAAAAACTCATATATGAAGTGTGCAGTGAGCAGAATGTATCACTACCGCTTTACACATTCTAAAGAGGAAGACAGATTCTGGGCAGCATTTTTTCTAAAGATAACCGGATAGATAAGTACTGTAGGCTGACCAAGCTTTTCTGAAATATACTGTAGTGTGACTGCAGCATAAGAGTTATGGAAATGACTCTTAATTATTAGCCAGATGTTTAGGCCAAACGTAACACAATAAAACACATAAATCCTTCTCTCGGAATTACATATCAGTACAGTAACTGCTGGACTCGAAACTGAAAAAATTTAAAGAAAGTCAGAAGCGACATTGTCAGTAATAAAGGGATAATTGATAGTACTAAAGTTATTATTATTAGTATTACAGTTCTTTTTTTATTTAGTTATTTATTGTATTTTATTTAGCTGTTTTTTTCCCCAAATGCCCTTTCTATTTCAAAATGCCCTTTCTATTTCAAAACAGCACATCCGCTAATAGCTTCCTCAGTTTCCTCTATTATTTAAGGTATTTAAAGAGAATATACATTTTTTAATCAACCTTTAACTATAAGCAGATATATAACACATTCACTCACTTATCATTTATTTTCATCAATGAACAAAATGCAGTGAATGAACAAAAGAGAAATCTAAATCAAATCAATATTTGCCATCACTTCCAGTACTTCTTGTTTTTCTTTACGCTGAAGATAGTTCTTAATGACTTTGGCTGTATGATTGGGGTCGTTGTCCTGCTGCAGAATAAATTTGGGGCCAATCATTCGCCTCCCTGATGGTATTGCATGATGGATAAGTATCTGCCTGTATTACTCAGCATTGAGAACCCTATTAATCCTGACCAAATCTCCAACTCCATTTGCAGAAACGCAGCCTCAAATGTTCAAGGAAGCTCCACCATGTTGTTCCTCACTGTTGCCTGCAGACACTCATTATTGTACTGTTTTCCAGCCCTTCGACGAACAAACTGCATTCTGCTACCGCCAAATATTTCAAATTTTGACTCATTAGTCCAGAGCACCTGCTGATGTGATGTTGATGTATCTTTCATCTGCTGCACTAAGTTTCCTTGGCCGAACACTTTGTCTACGATATTCAGCGTTGCCCGTTTCTTTGTGCTTCTTTAAAAGAGCTTGAACAGCACATCTTGAAACCATGGGCTGCTTTGAAATCTTTGTCTGGGAGAGAGCTTGTTGATGCAGTATAACTACCTTGTGTCTTGTTGCTGTGCTCAATCTTGCCATGACATGAAACTGTCTTTCACAACCTCACCTTAGTAGCAGTTTGGCTGTTGCTCACCCACTTTTAAGCCTCCTACACAGCTGT
>JAAGKR010002053.1:94715-105256 GCA_011419295.1 Clarias macrocephalus | reverse complement strand
TCTCTGTCGAGCTATACATGTTTGCTCCTGAGTTACCAGTGATCCAGACCCCTCTTCCCTCTGGACCCGTCTAACTGGTCCTGGAGTCCTGCTTCTGGTTGGAGATCTCGTCGCATGGATGCCCCGTGTGGTCTGCCTGGATTTGTATGGTGGCTGGGGATGGTTTCCATTAAGACTGTCCTATCATCGATTGATGCTCTGGGGACCTGTGACTTCAGTTGTTCGATAGCTCAGGACTGGAATCTCCTACAGTCTACCTGAGCCTCCAGGAACAAACTGGACTCCTTTTAATTTTAACACATCTCCTGTTACACTGAACTTCCAGTACACATTATTAAGTTGATCAATCCCTGCTATCCGTTATCACCCAGATGAGGATGGGTTCCCTGTTGAGTCTGGTTCCTCTCAAGGTTTCTTCCTATTACCATCCCAGGGAGTTTTTCCTTGCCACCGTCGCCCTCGGCTTGCTCATCAGGGACAATCTTATCATTTTGATTCATGCACATTGCATACAGACTTACTTCTTTTTATTGTGTAAAGCTGCTTTACGACAATGTCAATTGTTAAAAGCGCTATATAAATAAAATTGACTTGACTTGACTTGACTTGACTAACAACATTTTTTTTCTCCAAATGAAATAATCAGATTTCAACCTTGATTTGGAACAAAAAAACACCAAGAATCAAAAGAATTATACTGCAGAGACCTTGTGCAAAAGTAAGGATGGCAGTTCCAAATTTTATGTATTTCTATTGAGCAGCCAACATAAGAACATTAATGTTCTGGTTAAAGAACGAAATTACTGCCTCTGAACAATTCTGGAGGAGGCTTTCAATTGAGACCACTTTTCTAATAGCGTTATTGTGTTCTAAAATACCATTTATTCAACCAATCTCTAGTTTAATCCAGTTGTTATACTGTACATTCAGTTAAAATCTGGAATCAGATTATACTATCGTTTTCCCCTTTAAAGAGCATGCTGCCCTGATTGTTAAAAATGACATGTTTGTTCCATCAGTGATGGATGATGCTTTTATGGTTTGGGCTAGAAAGGGTCTGGTCTTATTGTCTGAATTTCAAAGTAATGGAATTTTTGCATCATTCAAACAGTTGGTACAGAAATATGACATTCCCAAGTCACATTTTTATAGATACTTGCAGCCTCGGAACTATGTAACCTTGAATCCTAATAATTTGCCCTCCACTTTCTTTATTTAATTCAATATTTGATTGGAAATCAGTCCAAAAACAGGTTATAAGCAGGATTTATGAATTATTCAGTATGTATTATTCAACATCTTTAGATTTACTCAGGAATAGTAGAGATAGAGACAGATGAACCAATTTCGAAGTAAATCTGGCACAAAATAATACAGGGAATGTTCTCATCATCCATTTGCCTTAGGCATGCTGTAATACAATTTAAGATTGTACATTGTTTACATTGGACAAAAGACAGACTATGTGGTGCAGGATGGAGAGCCGCTCCACGAGATTTTGTAATGTTTATAATAGCTCTACTGCAGGGCTTCAGAGGGGGATCAGTGAAACAGGGAGTTGTGAGAGTGCTTATGATATGCATGGAAAGATCTTTCCATTTGGAGATATTAATTAATGAACTAAATGGAAACAAAAGAAAACTGGAAACACAGAAGGGTTTGTGTTATTGTGCTTTGCCCTGTTGAATTAAACTGATGTGTGTCGCTCTCTCTCTCTCTCTCTCTCTCTTTTTCGCCGGCATATTAGGAAGGCAGAGTGTTAATGCTGTTGAATTTTTTTGTTTATTTGAATATTTTATATTTATATATTAAGGCCTTTGATGTAAATAATTTGTTTATAATTAGTGACAGAATTTCAAGTATATATTTAAAGTTTAAAATATCCAAGTAGAGAAAACATGATGTATTATACCGTGTTATAGGTAATTCCCCCCCTCCCCCCGCCCCCTCGCTGTACTTCCTTATGCCTTTGCTGTGACATAATGTGTCTCGCGAGAAAGCCATAGATAGTTAGCAGGAAAATTCAGAAAGGTCTCTCGCATGGACTGCAGGTGAGCGGATGTCTCACATGAGGCTCTGCAATTAAAATTAAGACAAAGGACTCAAGAATTTAAGCACCTCCTTTCATGACAAGCGGCCAACTAGGTATTTTGCCATTGTAAACTTTTAATGTTCATGTTTGCATGTGCCTTGTATTTGTATTCAAGTTCATGTACTGTACATGCTAGGTAGTAAAGTGCTAATGCATGTGTAATGTTTATTTAAGAGTGACAGAGAGATTCAAGCAATAAACGCCCGTTTCAAAGAACCGACCTGTGTCAGTGTGGTCGTGAAAGGAGCTACAGTGAGAACTCGCCTGCTCAACATGGGTAGGAGAGACGACAGGACCGCAGCGGATGACGTCGCAACAGAGATCAGGTGCATCAGATAAGCAGAGCCCATAATACACTATCGGCATAGTGATTGCAAGCAACAGTGATTAGACTGTTAAAACAGTTTTTCATGCTAAAATCAGGAAGCACTCTACCGCGATAGTCAAGTTAAAGTGGTGTGAGAAGTGGTTCAGCTTGGAAACTGCCACAAAGGACTCAGATCTATTAGCCTTGTGTACTGTGCTTTATGTGAAGACAAATCCAAAGTGTCTGCATCCGTGGTTGTTGCATATTACAAGGTTTAAAGTGCAATGTAACCTAACGGTTAATGGTAATTAAAGTAATGTTTAGAGAAAGAACATTATCATAAGCCAAAAATAGAAATTTGTAAGGGAATACAGGAGTTTTGCAGGAATATACCTATTTTAAAGAACTAAAGGTGTTCTATACTGAAATGAAAGGTGTACTATACTGAAATGAAAACCTTTTGCTATGTAAATAAGTTATTTGATGCATTTCTAAGCATATTCATAACGTGATTAAGGTTTTGCTTGTGCCAAGGAAATTACTATTGTTCTTATTTTGTCTTGAAACTGAAGGTTTGTGAAATTTAGAAAGGTTAAACACAGTTACTTGATGCAATATTGATGTATACAGTGTTTTTAGAAGATTTACACATACATTTGCAAACGTTCCTGGCTATTCAAAATTAAGTCTAATGTAGTTTTCACTTACACATAGTCCAGAAGAAACCCAATTCTTGTTTAATAGCTACTTAGTCACATTACCATCATCTCAAGATGTCTGACATAAGCACTGAGACTTGTCATAAAAATGTAGGGTTTCAACTCTGGATTAGAGGTGAATCGAATCTTTAAGGATTCAGGTTAATGTTATTGAATTGAATAAAAATTTATAGAGTACACTTTATTGACTACCCGTACAGCGTTTAGTACAATTTAGTGTATCTTACCAGTTCTGCTTATCACGTGGCCACCGATGATAACACAAAATCTAGTATTTAGCAATTATGAGCAAGGTAACGTAAGATCTGGGCAAATGTTTAAACTTTAAAATACATGACCAAGACAACAGTTCTTTATAAAGAAGCAAGAATTTATTGAACTAATCTACGTTACATGAAACTATTTAATTATTCACACACACACACGAATAAACAGTTTAGAGGGTGAAAGTTACTGGAGTTCTGTTTAGGTTTACTAGAAAGAACTGAGAAAGAACAGAGCCTTGGGTTTAATCTTACGGTTTAGTTATAAATCGCGCACCACTTTCAGCAAGGTATGAAGCTTTGTTTGTTTTACTTGCATTACGTGACGGTTGTTCTTGTTGGTCTGCCTTCAGTGAAGGGAATCACGGCATTGCTGATTGGTCGGTGCGCTAGGTTGAGGTGACGTCTTTCGGGAAATCCCTTCGCGCCGTGTTGGTTGCCTGGTTACCGATGATGACGCTCTGAGACTTCTTCTGCGGGCCCTTTGGTTGCACGAAGGCAACGTTCAAGCGGTACCGAAGTTTCTTTGCGTGTCGAGGCGAGCAAAGTCTTCGATCGCTGGGTGGCGCAGGTCAGAAGTTAAAGTTCAGGCGTTGGTTGAGAGCGAAGCAAGAGATGTGTCCGCTTGCTTCCTTCAGACTGCGTAACGTTCAGAAACGTTACGCCGTCTGAAGGCGTAACGTTCAGAAACGTGCAGAGGCTGCTCAGACCTTAGGTTTTTAATCTCATGGTGAAGGTCTGTCTTTCACAGCCGTTTGTTCCAATCAGAGATGGTTGTGGGCGTGGTCACTCCCCGCATGGTTCCTCTTTTTCATGCATACATTTAACCTGTGGGAGGCCATCTCAGTGGAGTTTTTGTAATTTAGGTAAAGTGTATTAACATGAGTCTGGTTCATATGACTAAAACACTATTCGGACGTTTGAGTTAGATTTTTTTTCAGCTGACATCTATCGGATTCGGACGGGACTAACATCTCTGTGTTTATTACACAGGTAGGCGTGTCTGTGTTTTACATGTGCGCGTTGCACAAGACCACGTGTTGAGAATGAGGATTTCTCCTGGAGCATAGAAAGCAGAAACTCTAATACCGGTGCGCTAGAGATTGCACGTTAGTTCACGTTGAACAAAACACACAAAAAAATTTGATCGGGATTATATTTCTCAGAGGACTGCCGAGTTTGCTGAAAAACAGTAGGTAATTTGCTCTGGAATTTTTACAGAGGTCGTGTGAGAAAAAGGCAGACATGGCAGATTCGGATGGGATTGAAATCACAAAGTACCTCTGTGAAACAGAAATTTCTCCAATGTCCCCGAGTAAAACTAGTCCTGTCCGAATAGTGCTTAAGATTTCATGCACATCAATGTTCATTGAATATACAGAGCTTTCATTGGATACCAAACATCCCATGTTTTGCATACCACTTCATACCTTTATCTATAGCAAGGGCTGTACAAGTTGATTACATTCAAGTTTATAGTAAACATGTTGAACACAACACAAAGACGTCATACATTCTACATACACACATATATAATTTTATATCTGCCCTAGTGGCATACTTTAACTGATTAACATAGTACGTGTCCCTAAAGCTTTGTATGTTCTCTGTTCTGGGGCCCAGAGGAAATGTATTCCTGGGGTCAGCAACTGCCAGGGGGTTGTGAAACTTCCCTATTCAAGGCACTTGTGCTGCTCTACACCGTTTTGAGTGGAGATGTGAGATGCTTTTCTCTGGTGCAAGGAAGTTGTTTTTGCAGATCTGCACCATCTGAGTTGGGAAAGAGTAACCGTTTCTAACATCACATTAAAGAACCCACACCCGTTGCCTCTTACCAACTCCTCTCTGGACGCCCTCTCTGGTGCCACCATCTTTACTAAGTTGCACCTCCGGAGCGCCTACAACTTGGTGCGCATTAGAGAGGGCGATGAGTGGAAGATGGCCTTCATCACCCCTACAGGACACTACGAAAGTCTAGTCATCCCCTTTGGTCTCTGCAACGCACCTGCCATTTTTCAACAGTTTATCAACGACATTCTCAGAGACATGTTAGGCCTCTGGGTGTTCGTCTACCTAGATGACATCCTCATCTACTCCCGAACCGTCAACGAACACGTCCAGCATGTCAGAGCAGTCCTAAAGAGATTGCTCGCCCACCAGCTATACTGTAAGTTGGAGAAGTGCACCTTTCATTAGCGCTCCACCATGTTCCTCGATTTTGTCATCTCGCCCCAGGGTGTGGTCATGGACCTGCAGAAACTGGAAGTTGTGAGTCATTGAGCCCTACCCAAACAACTCCAGCGATTTCTATTGTCGCTTTATCTGGGACTACAGTACAGTTGCAGCTCCATTAATAGCTTATCATCTCACCCCTTCAACCTCACCTCAACTGCCATCTCCGCCTTCCACGAACCCTGTCGCCGCTTCACCACTGCTCCCATCCTCCTTCACCCGGATGCTGACAAACCATTCGATGTGGAGATAGACGCTTCGGATGTGGGCGCCAGGGCTGTTCTCTCCCAGCGAGGTCCAGACCAAAAGCTGCACCCCTGCAGTTTTTTCTCCAAGAAATTTAACCCCACTCAGCAGCGATACGGAGTAGGGGACCGCGAGTTGCTGGCCATAAAGTGGACCTTGGAGGAATGGCGACACTGGCTCCAAGGCGCCAGAGAGCCGTTCATCATCTGGACCGACCATCAGAACCTCATTACTATTAAACCTCATTACTATTACGTTGAAACAACTTAACCCCAGACAGGCGCGTTGGGCACTGTTTTTTTTCGAAAACTATAACTTCTACCTGTCATACCGCCAGGGGTCCAAGAACACCAAGGCCGATGCCCTCTCACCACAACACGAGGAAGATGTCCCCCGGGCGAACCCCGTGCCTGTCCTACCACCCACCAAGATCCTCGAACCAATCAGTTGGGACTTAGAAATGAGGGTTCGCCAAGCACAGACTGCGGAAACCGCCTGGTTGACTCTATGTACCCGACGCCATCAGGACTGACGTACTCCTATGAATGTCCCACTCCTCCCCCATATCTGGACACCCCAGGAGGTGGCGCACCCTACTATTTATTCAACGCGCCTTCTGGTGGTCCAATATGAGGAAGGACATTGACGAGTTTGTCCAGGCATGCCCAGTGTGTGCCAGATCCAAGGAACAGCAACCAGCCATCACCAGATGAACTCCAGCCACTCCCGGTTCCCCGCCGGCTCTGGACACACATTGCCGTAGACTTCATCACGAGCCTGCCGGTTTCCGAAGGAAAAGACACCATCCTTACCATCGTCAACTGGTTCTCCAAAGCTGTACACCTGATAGCCCTCTCCGGACTGGCGTCACTTAAAAGGACAGCCAAGCCGATGGGTTCCCAAAGGACATCGTCTCGGACATGGGGCCCCAGTTCACGTCCCAGTTCTGGAAGGCCTTCTGCCATCTGATCAATTCCACCTGCAGTCTGTCCTCCGGCTACCACCCACAGACTAATGGTCAGACGGAGCAGACCAACCAACAACTGGAGCGCTGCCTGTGCTCCTGGGCCCGCTACCTCATTTGGGCTGTTCTCCGCTACCAACCTAAGCCCATTTGAGGTATGCTACGGTTTCCAGCCTCCGATGTTCGACCACTAAGAAGGAAGAAACAGAACTTCAAATGCTAGAGGCTGAGAATAAACAATAGCTGTCAATCCAAGACAAACGTAGAAGGCTTGCACGCTTAGAGGAAGTAAAGAAACTGATTGCTGCTAGAGCTCAAGTAAAAGTCTATGAAGAAGTTGAAACAACTGACTTGTCATATGATCTTGAAGTAGCAGAAGGACTTCAAGTCTCTAAACCCATATTCCCTCCAAAAATAACACACACCCTCAATGCATCAAGTCCTCCTTTCACACCTAATTTCTTGTCAGTCACAGCACAAGCTGTCAATGTCTCAAGTCCCTCATTTATTCCTCAACCCCAGCAGTTTCAAGTCAAGCCGCTTTACTGCAATTGCTACATCAACCTCCTCAGTGTTTGTGCCTCAAGAGCAGAACAGCATAGATCTGGTTAATGTGCTAGCAGAAGCTACATGTATAAGTGCTAATCGTCTTCTAACACCAGAGCCTTCTCTATTTACTGGTGACCCCTTGAAATTCAAGGACTGACAACTATCCTTTGAAATAATAGAACGGAAAAACATCCCAAAAAATGAAAAACTTTATCACCTAAGAAATATTTAGGTGGCACAGCAAAGAAAGCTGTTTTCTCCTACTAGGCACAGATGCAGCATATGACTCAGCTTGGAAGGTGTTAGAAAAATGTTTCAGAGACCCATTTATAATTGGGAAGTCCCTCAGAAACAAGCTGCACACATGGTCAAAGATAAGCTCTAACAATACCTGTGAGGTAAGAGAATTTGCAGACTTCCTCAAGAGTTGTGAGGCTGCAATGTCTCACATTAAGACACTGGAAGTCCAAATATGTCAAAAGAGACATCCAACATGTTTACACAATGACAAATTCAAAGAATATCAAAGACCAATGCATCTAAATTTAGGTGACATTTCAAAGGACAAGGTAGAGACAGAAGGGGCTGCAACTTCAAATACCAATAGAGTCATACAAGAGGGCTAAACACACAAACATCCTCTATCTTGCCAGTCTGAGTACCATCTGTCAAACAGCCAGATTAAGAAGTCCTCGTCTATGCACTCTTAGATACACAGAGCGATACAACTTTTATCCTAAATGAAGTGGCTCACGACCTCGACACAAACAAAGAAAATGTCAGTTTGCGGCTATCCACCATGTTTGCCAAATCCACACTCATATCCTGTCAGTATGAGTCTACAAGTAAGAGGATACAATTCAAGGAAATGAATTCCACTACCACCTGTTTTTACACGAGAGTTCATTCCAGCAAACAGGCTACACATTCCAACTTCTGAAACAGCTCTAAAATCGCCTCATCTGGAGGAACTATCAGGAAAGATTCCACCACAGTTACTATCTTCTATAACTATCAACAAGCCCTTCTTCCAAGAGAAATCCTGTCTGGTGATGAGATTCATCCATATGCACAGCAAACTGATCTTGGCTGGAGCATTGTTGGCTGCTCAATTCCAGCAAGTGATGACAGTGATGCTATAGGAACCAGCCACAGAATCGTAGTGCGAAAAATTACTCCGGCCATGCATCCATCAGTTCAGCTAAAGGGAGAAGTACACTTTGTATGCAGAACTCATGTCAAAGAGATTAACCCACCTGACATAATTAAGACTCTTGAATCAGATTTCATAGATCACACTGCAGATGATAACCCCGTTTCTCAAGAAGACCTCCTCTTCTTGGCTAAAGTAAAAACAGGTATAAGGCAGAAAGAAAATGGACACTATGAACTCCCGCTTGCTTTCAAGACAGACAAACCTAAGCTCCCAGATAACAAACAGTGTGCAGTTCAAAGGCTCAACTCATTAGAACAACGACTGAAAAGAAATGGACAATATTACAAAGACTATATAAACTTTATGAATGACATCATAAGCCGAGGAGATGCAGAGAAGGTACCAGAGCTGGAACTTGATAACCAACCAGCATGGTATATTCCACACCACGGCGTGTACCATCCCCACAAACCTGGGAAGTTTTGTGTGGTTTTCGATAGTTTGGCATGCTTCCAAGAAATCTAAATGATCATCTCCTGATTGGTCCTGATCTGACTAACACATTAGTTGGAGTGTTGTGTTGATTTAGAAAGGGTCCGATAGCCTTAATGTGTGACATTGAAAAAATGTTCCACCAATTCCATGTTGTAAGAGAACACCAGGACTATCAAATTCAAATCAAATTCAAATTTTATTCGTCACATACACAGTCATACACAGTATGATATGAAGTGAAATGCTTATACGACTGCTATTGACCCACAATATTACAACAAAAAAGAAATAAGATATTTAAAATAAAGAAACACTTATTTACAAAATGTACAGAATAAGAATAAAAATAGAAATGAAATCAAGTATTTGAATAAAATAAATATAAAGAGGTTAAAGAATATCTAATAAAATAAAAATAGTGGATATATAGTAACTGAAATGTAATGGAAATGTGGTGTAGTGCAGATCAGAATGTAGTGAAGTTCAACTTCACGGTGTGCAAAATGTGCAAGTGTGCAAATGTTCCATGTGTAAACCGGTTGTGCGTCCCGGTAAAAAGTAAAAGTTAAAAAGTCTGCAGTCCTGAGGTGTGAAAAATGTGCAAGTATGTGAGTGGTAGGTCCTATGTGGTGTTGTGATTGAGAGCTCGTATAGCCTGCGGGAAGAAACTCCTCCTCAGTCTCTCTGTGTTGGCCTTCAGGGAGCGGAAACGCTTTCCTGACCGCAACAGAGAGAACAGTCCGTTGCTGGGATGACTGGCTTTGGTCCAGCACCGCTTGTTGTAGATCGTCTGAAGGTCAGGGAGCTTGGTACAGATGATGCGTTCAGCTGATCGAACCATCCTCTGTAGGGCTCTCCTGTCCTGTATGGTACTGTTCCCGAACCAGGTTGAGATGTTTCCTGTCAGGATGCTCTCTATGGTGCAGGAGTAGAAGTTCCTGAGCACCTTAGAGGGCAGTCTAAAGTCTCTCAGGCGTCTGAGGTGGTAGAGACGCTGCCGGGCCTTTTTCAACACAGTGTTGATGTGACAGGACCATGACAGGTCCTGCGTGATGTGAACACCAAGATAGCGGAAGCTGTCCACTCTCTCCACTGGTCTCTCGTTGATGGCGGGTGTCTTGTGGTTCCTCTCCTGCTTAGTACTGAAGTCTACTATCAACTCCTTCGTCTTACTGACGTTCAGGAGGAGATTGTTCCTCAGGCACCAGTTTTCCAGATTTTCAATCTCCTCCAGGTAGGCCGTCTCATCGTTGTCAGAGATCAAGCCCACCACGACTGTGTCATCAGCAAACTTAATGATGGTGGAGTTTGTAGTGGCTACGCGGTCATAGGTGTACAAAGAGTACAGCAGGGGGCTCAGAACACAACCCTGGGGGGCTCCAGTGCTGAGAGTGAGAGAGGCTGAGACATAGCCGCCCATCCTTACTGCCTGTGGTCTCCCAGTTAGGAAGTTGGAGATCCACTGACACAGAGATGAGCTGAGTCCCAGGTGCTCCAGCTTGGTGGTGAGTGTAGAGG